>VKKT01003012.1:81272-93585 GCA_008038995.1 Haliotis laevigata | reverse complement strand
AAACCCAATTTCACCTCACCTCACCTCAAGTTTGTAAACGTGCCCCCCTGTCTAATCATTCATTTGATTTGTACTTTTCTGGCTTCTACCCCTTTCACTTTATCAACTCGCACACTTTGTCAGCTTACTGTCTAGCCAATTGTGTTAAATATGTAGTTTTCCTTGGTAATACGCTGTTTTCAAAATCGGTTAACGTACACTGTGCGGATCGACCTTGTGGAGACGTAGCTCCATTTGGATTATGTATTACTACCCTGGTGTTGCTCGAGGAATTACCTCGTTTCCGGAATAAGCCGAGTGGATCTGAGTGCATCTGGTGCTTTGGGAATTGTGTCTCAGTATTCTGTGGTTAACCACTTAACTCGCTAAACCTTCGCCACTAAAGGTCTTTGATATACTAAGGGTAAGTTCTGGTTCACAGAAAGACTCTCGACTACACTGGCTCTATTCCAAAAAACGTCGAGCACTGCAGCAAGGATAAAATTATAGATGTTTCTGTTTCTCGATCGTTCATACTTGCAAAACTGAATCTATTGTCACGTGAGGATACTGATGGGTAAAGCGTAACATATATGGTAAGATGGATTGAAGTGAAAATCAAAATTCCTGGACGTACTGTTTAACAGAAACACAAAATCTTTGCCAGAGTTCAATAAACCTTAGGACTAAAATTGCCAAGACAACTGTACACTTCCCCGGCCTGGGTACAACAGTTTCTCGAAGCCGATCGAAAGCAATAGCTGTGACAATAACCAGCAATGTTATCGATTTGTTATATAACAGCCCATAGCCAAACGGAAGAGCCAACGATGCTCGACCCAAGATTTTTTAGGTCGTATTAGTTGAATGAAGCCTATAAACAGAATCGTGTGACGTTTTATCTCGAATAGGTACCAGTGCCAGCCTATTGATTCCATCAATGCTTCCTTGAAGATGTCGCACTTTTACCGGCGTTGGGAAATTGTGAAAGAATTAAAAGTGACATGTTCTGGAATGATGATAATGAATTAACAGGGCCTTCCTTATTTTTATTTTCTGAGGCAGTCGATTGTAGTGGCGGTTCAATTTAGATTGTAATGGAAGAACCCATAAGAGGTTTAAGTTAGTCGTCACATAGATGTTTTTGGTTTGCAAGTAGTTTAAACATATTTTTATTCCGTCAATGCAGAAACCTGGTTAGGCGAACAAGCCTAGTTGCTTATATAAACGCCGCTCCAGAACACGGTTCCAATATAGCTGGATACATAATTGAAATAGTCCGACAAGAAAAGAATAATACTTAGACAAAATTTCACTCAGAAAAATGATTGGATAATAAATAATTGGTTATGGTGTTGGTTGTGCCTAGCAACGAAAAGAGCTGCCGCAGAAAATCAAGTTATATAAATCTTGTCTTGCATTGAATTAGAAATGAACTGGTGTAATGAGTTGAGAATGTTTGCATGTGTTTATGATGACTGGGGCAGGGCAAGCTCACCTGGCATCACCACTATTTCATAGTGGCTTGGAAACAATTCATATAAATTCCATCACCGTTTGCCTTCATCCAATGCCGTTCCCTCAGTTAATCAAGACTGCTTTTTTCTAACGTCTATCTTTTAACTGACAGGTTGGTGCCGAATACGCGAAATACGACTGCAGTCTCCAAGGAAAATATATTCAAAATCCAACTACACTTCACTGGAACGCACTAATTAGCTATCTGGACATCTACATCTCCAGGTCATGACGTCCATAAAAAAGCACGGATACTGGCAGCCTGAAAAAGACCCCGACAGCCAACGTCGTTTTAGATCCGAACGGCATTAAACAACAATAAGTCGATTGGAGAGTAGCATACAAGATCATAGGTATGGCCATACTGTCGGTCATAAAGTCAAGAGCGGAGGTGGCTTTGCTTGCCCAATGAAATCTGTAATTTGGAAAATGAGAGGGGATTTGGCTGAAAAACAGCACAGAAGGAAGGCTTGGGCTAGTTGACTGTTTAGAAAGTGGAAGGAGTGAGATGAGAACAATCAATTAGGTGAGTCGTTTATTGCTAAGTGTGTATGTTTACCACCCTGAATCACACAAGCAGTACAGAAACGCCATCTACCAACGAAAAAGGAAACTTCAGATTTACAGGTACCATTATCCCAGTTTAGGACACCATAGCCAGAAGACAAGGAAATGAGTTTAAACAATATAAATTCATAACAGCACCACACATGTAATCACGAGCTAACGGCTATCGCTCTTGACCAGGAAACCGCCCGTGGGGAAAATTCGGCAACCTATTTGATCCTCCTGTGGTAGGATCGTGTTTCCATTAGCCTGACATATTTTCATGTAATCCATTTTCGAACATACACACACAAACTTTATGAATAAACAACTTCTTTATTCGTTTATTTCGGAAAATTAACCGAAGCCATCCACATCAAACGACACCGACCCCTGATCAATAGAGACCAAGGTTACTTCATCCCCTTTGCGTACGATGAACTCATCAACCAACCCTAACTGATTGTATTACTTGTACAAACACCCGTAAACCCCCATTGGCTTCTACATGTATCCCATGTCACTGGCTTCTACATGTATCCCATGTCGCTGGCCTCTACATATAATCCCTTGTCATCATATTGTTACTGTACACCCCAATTCACGTCCTGTATACAATTTTCTGTATGTATAGTCACCTGTTTTCTACCTTACTCATACTTGCTTGACAACGATACAAGAATCTATATCGAAACGTCGCATCTCCCGAATAAAGAAGTTGTTATTCCATAACGTTTGTCTGTATATTACTCTCCAACTTCTAAACAATGCCAATCAAAGAAGTCATTTTCGAACAATCGGATTATCCGCTTGCAAAATCTGGCGAATAGAACGTGTGCCCTCTCAAGTTTAAGATCAAACACAGCTTTGCTAAAACATTTAGCCAAATATGACAATCAACTTGTAATCCTGTGCAGTGTCGCTATTTGCCAGTCAGCGCTTTCGGAGATTACTGTATCGCACAGAAATCTGCAAGCATGGATTTGGGAAGATCTCGAATGGAATATCAGATGATAACAGGCAGTTGTTCCGCGTCCAGAGGTATTGGCAATCTACCCAACGGTCCCCACGCTTCAAGATTAATGTCCCTTGACTTACACAAACACATTGCCTTCGCAAAAAAGTGTTTTACTCTGTTACACTGTAACACTCTGCCTGGTGAAAATCTAATGAGGATTAGATTGATGCGAAACAGCATTGACGATGCCATTGTGAACAGAATGAATTTATCTTAGTCTTTGCTAATATTGTGAGGTGATGTGAGGCCATAATGTTACTTAATTCGATTCTGGGGTTTATCGTGTCATTATAACCCAACTGCCTTGAATATTTTGTCCAGATTCGACTGTTTACAGACAGTTGTCCTGTAGATGGAACATTGCTGGTTTCTGCATTCAACAACAACCAAACCCATTAATAAAAAGTGTGGTAACTGCGCATACAAACTCATGCATGGGAAAAATTTCAGACGATGTGCAGATATATGATAGATCTACCAACTCGGCTCACTTCTAAATCAGCGGCAACGAAAAGATTGGAATGACTCAGGGCCCCTGGTGCGTCAGAATAATATATCGCATTATACCAATTTCTTTACCACTGATTTCATTATGATCTGTCATTACTCTGCCAACATTTCAAGTCGATGAGGACAGCGTTCCTCAAGAACACCAGGAATACAAGAGAAGCAGGCATATTAACTTGACCAGTAGGAATAGGTTGATGTCAAAAGCTGATAAGAATATTGGAAGATAATTGTTATTGAATAAGGATCAGTTTGTTTATCACTACAGACCGTGACTCTACAAAAGACTGGTATAAGTTTGAATAGCTATCCTTTCAATTCCCCCAATGATGTTAATATGTCAATCAGTATGTTGGTATCAGCAGCATGTACTATGCATACAAATATGTGTGACATGTAAACGTTCCTTAAACAAATAATTATTTTGAATCCCGTTGGATTCCCGCAAGGAATTGAAATTGTTTAAATCATTGTGAATTTCCTTCTCCGTAATTGTTCCTAACGTACATCGATTCGTCGATGCTGATAAGTATTTGTTTCTTGAGAGGCGGTGGGAACCGTTCAATGCTTTCAGCAGAGATTTCTGAGGCATAAATAAAAATATTATTTCCATGTTGCCCAAAAGCTTTATATTTAATTTTTTTGGAAATAACAATGCTAGAAATTGAAGCAACATCCGACCGAATCTAAATCAAATTTTAGAAATTATAATTATTACATTTTACAACTGGTGATGATGTTGGGTAAAAACAACCCAACCAGAACAAGTGAGTGAGTGAGTGAGTTTAAAACTTTACATCGCATCGGCAATATTACAGCCATATAGCGATGAAAACAAGGTAATCAATCTAAATAGCTGTCGACAAAGGACAGTAAAACAACTAGAACATCACAGATATAAATGTAAAACTAGTAATTAAATCTAAAACACAACACAAAATAATTATAAAAAAAAAATATAGATCGCCAACAACAGAAGGTAGATCACCATACCAGGGACCATGGCAACCAGAACAATTCCGGGCAAACTGGTTCGTTCTAAAAGAACATAGTCCATATGTGTTCTTACGAACTGAAATATATCCAGGTCTGTTACCTGAACCTAGTCATCCAAGAAGTAACCATGCGACAGTTTGCGGGAGTATGAAGACCTATCCGATTCAGACATTATTTGTTGAATGATAAATGTGCAAAGCATAATGAGGGCAATCTGAATTTGTTGGTGTAAATATTGCATTATGAGGCACAGTGGAAGCGATGTCATGTGTACATTTCTAGATGGATCTAGCTTGGATATTAGTGTCACTATTGCAGTTATTTACTCCCTTCATGAATGAATCTATAACTGAGGATGGGTTTATGACATACACATCTTCAGACAGTGACATTAATGTCAATGTCATTAATCCCACAATCTATCTTCGGGAAGTTGTTTATTCATTAACAAGTGCATGTAAGAATATGGAAAAACACATTATCAAACTGGTAACCAGATACAAATGCTTTCATATCTGAACACATCCCCATTAAATATTTTACTTTGACCTTTTCAATCTAACAGAAAATCAGTTCTACTTAAGTACTTAAATAAAGTTATAAAAATGATATACTCTGATCATGCAACAGCTTATTTCTATCAATATTTACGATTGACGGCTTAAATGTCACTTTTGGCGCTTAATCTCTTATGACATAAAACATATAAAACTCCCTTCAGGCAAAATCAGCTTCATGTCGAATGCATTTTGAGTCTTAGCGCCATAAAAGAATCATCTGAGTAGACCATTCATTTGCAAAACCTAATCATTATTCGGTTTGCATGAAAGAAGATAATGTGAATGTGAAATGAATCAGTCAAAATGTCTGCGTGGAGTGACACACTGTAGACTGGATACGATAAATATTCAACTCTTTGGAGATATACATGAAAAACACTCTGTGTCTTAGTTGACAGAAAATCAGGTATGAAAAGAGTCTGCTATTAGCTTCTGACGTCAGTTCAGTACTTGTTAAACATTGGAGTTGTGGTGTTTTTACATGACAGTTATCAACGTCAAAATAGCCGAAAACCTAAGGGAATATGGGAAATGCGTTTCTTGGAAATGTAACGATTGCCATCTAAGGAAGGTAGGGTGATTATATTCTGCCCTGAAACTGGTTGAAAAAGGAGTTCCTGTATGTTGATGTATATTCAGTTCAGGGAAAGAATGTTTTGTGGGTTTTTCAGAACAAAAAGACATTGTATGTTTCGAATGTGCTCATTATT
Organism: Haliotis laevigata; assembly: GCA_008038995.1. Lineage (NCBI taxonomy): Eukaryota > Metazoa > Mollusca > Gastropoda > Lepetellida > Haliotidae > Haliotis > Haliotis laevigata. The sequence continues at coordinate 87,751 of VKKT01003012.1, read as the reverse complement.
CTGTCAAACATATTGCGTTGCGGAGAAACTCACTCACACATTTACACACCAACCCCGCACTAACTTACTGACACATACACACCCCAAACCTTCACACACAAACCAAGCCAAACTCTAATTCAGTGTAAAACATAGCTTGATTTCCACGTTCATTTGTTTAGTTGAGGTGCATTAATGTGTAAGAGTTTTAAATCAGTGCGGTAAAATAGCCATGCGGTTAAAGTGTTTGCTCGTCACGCGCTAAAACAAACGTTCGTGCGTATGAATGTTTTGTATGGCCACTTTCCATTTTGTTTATAGGATATTAATATAGCACAGATGTCCACGCAACTAGTACATGCTCAAGGCGCCCCTTTCTAGTGTTCCACACAGTGATATCGCAAGAACACCACTAAAAATGATAAATTATTCTGACTTACTAATACATGTCACGAAGAAGAAGCTATTTTCCACAGTCGTTACTGTGACGTAAGACGTTGTGAGATTGGCTGTATGGTATTCGACAACATGTCACAACATCCCAGAACGTCAGCTGTATATGTGAGGAAAATGGAAATCCGAAGTGATTCATGTCGTGATTGGCAATAAACAAGCAAGCAAATAGTCCATGATGCACTTGTCCACGTTCCTGGTTCGTTTAGGTTTTCTTGTCTCATATTAAAAACATTTTGGCATCCGAGCCAATGCTAATGCTAAACAACAAATCATCTGTAAGATCGGTGTACCGTTTAGAAACGGAAAAATCTATTTCAAGGACATGAACCCTTAGCCAAGAATATCTATTCTTTGACAAAGACTGTCAAGGCTCTTGCTTAAAACCTCGATGCGTCTTATCCACAAAAGACACCGCGAAAATGATATGACTTACCAGCGGCATTTCGGATTGTGCCATACATTTGATTCTGTGTAGGGCTTGCTACAGACACTACAGAGATTTTCTGGATGACACAGATCCACACGCTCAGAGAACAGAATTTAATGACTTAAAGCGCTTACAATTGTAACTTTTCATTTTGCCAGCGGTACGATGTCACTTTGAAGAAGATACAGAAATGATGTTTTGCTACTTTTGGAGTATCCTGTCTGGAATCCCTAGGTTGAGTGAACCGTGTCTTTCCTGAGCTGAAGGACCCATAAAGATCCTCTAAGCTTTGAAATTCCTTGCCAATCACAGATCAATCTAAGCTTAGGAAGGCATATCCATTTAGCTTGTTGGGTGATGAAAATCGGAATAGGTACTGTTCTTAGATGTTTTCGCCTTTGGTAAAAAACAAAACACGCGTAGGGTAATGGTATTGCAGCAGTTTGAATCTTAATCAGAGATAGACGGGATTCGAACCCAGGAACAAAGGTTCTCGAGCACACGAAATCGCAGCGTCCAAGACACATGGCCATCTGTATCCCCGATTCAGCCTGTAATTTGTACCTAAATAATACAAAGATTGTCGGATTTTTTCCTTGTTCGTTTAGGTTTTCTAAACTATTCAATTTATAAGACGGCGGCCTGTAGGTAATCTAGTCATAAGCGACAGTTCAGCAACGACTCGGGCACTCGGGAATCAGGACGAGCTTCCAACCAGTTCACCGAGCCTGATTTCATTTGGTCGCCTCCTGCGACTTACAAAGATTCCCCTTGCAGGATTCTAACCCGAAGCTTCAGTTGGTGTAAGGGGATCAGGCTAAAACGGCCCCATGATAGAACGGCCCCAATTTTGCCTAGCCAAAACGGCCCCCTATTGGCTAAAACGGCCCTGGTGCAAAACGGCCCCGATGTTGCTATCAACTATGTTGCTTGAAATGACCCCGTACAATTGCAAAAATAGACGTGAAATATATTTGAGCATTTATATTGACATGTAACATGTATTGAAAACAGAAAACGTCCTAACAACACACTCCTTGCGGCACACATAGCAGTACTATTAACGTTCTTGACGATGTATTTGTTTTCAATTTTAGGGTAATCTGAAGTTATATAATGGGTATCAAATAGAATAACAACATAGACAATAAACTTCCAATGGTTCTTGCATGATACCAACAAGGGAACAGTTCGTAGATATAAATACAGCGGGTGATGGGTCCATGGATCTGGCTGCATCTGGTCAAAAGTTGACCCAGCGATAGGTATCCATCCTTGTAACCTCTCCAGACCTCGAAGATATCTCCCTGTGTAGCTGTGGCAGAGTTGTGCAGGTAGGTTCGAAGTCAGCCTTCTTGAATCATCCGAACTTTCAAGGGCAACAGACTGGCTTCTCTGTGCAATTCAGGGATTAGTCTGTATATGCCAAGGGGCTGGTCGTCAACCAGTGTGTAGGTGACCTCGGTGATGTCATATGTAGAGGGTTCCATGTGTGACTTCATGGTATGGATGTGTTTTTAACAATTTAAATTCGGATTCTGAAATCTAATGTTTTATTTGTCAAACTTAAATTTTAGTTAATATTGGTAGACGATCTGTACAATATTTAGCTGGATCATATCTTCGACATGAATTATTGGCCTCATATTGAAAAATATGCGTTTTGGTCTATCATTTATGACTAAAGTCACACATTGAACAAACGCTGATTATTTTTACGCCGAAAAGAAGCCTATCTTACATATATGCATAGTCCCAATTGAAATCAGGGGAGAGATGTTTTTCGTGTGTAAAAGCTGTTAAGGTCGACGTGGAACATGGACACAGGTGTTTACAGCTCCCTCGTTCAGCAGAATTTCTGAGACACTGTCTTCAGTGAAATTAGTCCATTGTTGTAAATTATTGTTGCCAGCCACTGCTAGCCACTGATGTGAGTAGTTATAGATTTCGCCTCTTGCTTAGCTAATACATACACCCACATAACTGTTCAGTAGTGCCGTAGTTCATTCATGTAATTTCAGAGTGAGTGAGTTTAGTTTTACGCCGCACTCAGAAATATTCCCGGTATATGGCGGCGGTCTGTAAATAATCGAGTCTGGATCAGACAAAACAGTGAACAACATTATGAGATGATCTCCGCAATTAGGATGTGTTAACCAAGTCAGCGAGCCTGATCACCCGATCCCGTTAGTCGCCTCTTACGACAAGCATGGGTACTGAAGACCAATTCTAACCCGGATCTTCACGGATCACAGTTATGTGAATGAATACGGTGCGCCGTAACTTGTAACAGATTAACTGTAGTATTATGAAAGATTATGAAAGCGTTTTTTAACTTCACTTGAGTGGTATAATACTTATTATCTTACCTTCATGTGACATACTTAAATTTCATTGGTCAATGACGCTTTAACAAGTTTACGTGTCACTCCTCCCAGGAGGATAACATCTGGAAAAACATATTGCCCGCCGCCACGCACTGCACGCGTCATATATTTCACTGATTTAAAAAATCCAGTCGGGTGGCAGACACAATTTTGTTTACTTGTCATATAGTCAGTAGCGCTCTTTAAAATCAAATAAAATGATAGTACATTTAAAATGGCGGTACGATAAATTCGTCGTATGCTTCTCTCGAGGGTAATACGGTCTAATGTACGCCTCTCTGTAAGAGGCGTACATCAGACCGTATTACCCTCGAGAGAAGCATACAACTTATACTGAACACCGCGGGAGGTTAAATCCAAAAGTTCCATCATACATTCCCATGAGAGACTTATGTATCTAGATCAATACTAAATAAAAAGTTGCCTGATACACCATAATGAAAAATGGCCATGCTAAACCCTATAATATATACACAGAATAATAACTCATACGTGACCTTTCCAAGTTGCCTGTAATTGAATCCCGCACCATCTCTGGGCCACGGGAAGTGCCACGACGTAATTCCTATTAATCAAATGATGCCATTGCATGTCTGCTACCAAGGATACCTTGTCCAGTTGCCTGGCTCAGCAAGGATATGTCAGTGACGAATTGCATGTGTCTTTTAATAGCTGACGTGGGAACAATAACTGGAAAAACAAGTTTTTTATATTTAGCTGGAGATTTGATCCACGCTGAAATTTAAATGCAGCATTTTTGCACATATTCTCAGTAAGTATTATAAATACCACATAGCTTAAGGGTTTTTCTTATCATTTTGGAAAGAGTTTTGATGTTGTTATTAAGTTGAGGTGGGTTTTACGTCACACAGGCATTATTCCAGCCATATAGTGACGAGATTTTGTTATTAAGAAGCATCAGAGAATAGTGTAACAGTCACTCCATTGTCTTTCTCCTCCTTTAGAAATCGAATCCTTTTTCCCTTTTTAACTCACAGTTAAGGGACGTAAGAGCTCCTTGATATAATGAACAGCAAAAGAAACGCAACCCTGGCTTTTATCAATATTTCAAAATTGAAGACAAACAAAGTTATATATAATCACTTATTCTATAGATAACACTGTCAGTTGATGAAAGCTGAAAATTGCTGTTGACATCGCATTGCAATAAGGACAAATTGATCACAGTCCGTCAAATGGAGATACCCCTGAACGCGAAAAGTTGCCTCATTAAGCTCAAAGCCTGAAAAATGCTTGAGGTAGGTGTTCCACTCGAACTTACCTGTTCCTACTGTGCAAGTGTGTGTATCTCTCTACCTGCAGCAACCCCACGCCCAATGTCGACCCAGACACGTTCAATGGGAGCCATATCCGGAGGAAGAGACGGCCATGGTAGACCGGTAATATTGTTCTGATCCAGATGATACATCGACACCCTTGCTGTGCGAAGACGTGTGTAGTCCTATTGAAAGAAATAATTGAGGATGTACAGAAAACATGGAAACAACATGAGGCCGAAGAACATGATCCCTGTACACAACAGCAGTACACGTTGCCGGATGACATGAACCTGGCACCTGTGGTTGTAACTGACCATCACGCTCCCATTGCTAAAAGCGGCGTAAAACTAAACTTCCTCACTGTTAAGCTCTGAATGTTCCGTTATGCTATATACCCAAAAGATTTGAAAGTGCGCTTTTAGCTTCCCCGTTGATTTAAGTAACATTAGACTGACTGCAAAATCGACACAGCCGATTTCGCTATGATCTGGACTGTACTTGAAATAAAAGAGACCAGCGAGACCTACTTATCTCTTTCATATTTAGATCGATGCAGTGTGGCAGACGCTCTCCACTTTGTATGACACTAGGGAGGACTTCACCTTTCCAGAAGTCAACTTTCCCTTTATGTAGATCAATCTTTAAGCAGTTCTAGCCTTTGCTGTCGACATTTTAAACCTTTGATGCAATTGATCATGCTCTTTCAACGACGATTTCAAAGAGCGTCACCCGAATCTTGATGAATGCTGTTTCAGTAAAGCTTTCAACACGTTTTGTTGTAAACATGCAGTGGGCATTTCCAACTTTTGACACATCAGTAACCAGACAAAACGATGTTCAAAGAAGTTCCCCATTTGTGTCTCATGTACCCATGTTGTTTTTCAGCTGTATATGTGACCTTCTAGTGATTCATGAACACCTTCATTGCATCGTCGAACAATGGAATCTGTTTTAGAAGATATTTCTTATACTTAGTGAAAGGTTCTCCGCCCAGATTATGTACCACAGTAGACGCTGCTACTTTCATACGTATACATATGGTCCTTATGTACAATGTAAACGTTATCATTTACTAATAACTACAGCGTACCCAGGTTATAATGCCACCCTGGATATTATGCCGTGTTTTTGCCAGAACGTATTTCCTGCCTGGTTATAATGGTTAAAATTTCTCAAGATCAAGAATCTATGCTTGATTATATCTAGAAGGGTTGTGGGTCAAGAACGGGTTTTCAGTGATCAGATACATAAACGAGATTCAGGGTGCAAGTTTGTTGTACATGAATATGTACAGAACAGTCTTCTGTCTATCAGATCCACGCGTTTGTTATGTTGCACCATGTACAAATGCCACTCTCCCCACCTGCTGAGACATATGGCTCGTTGCGCATAAACTTGGTTGGTTGGATGGTTGGTTGGTTAACGCCTCACTCAACAATATTCCAGCTATATGGAATCGAGTCAGGACCAGAAAACGACCTCCCCGCGATCAACAGCATGAGCAATTCCACGCAATTGGGATACGATGACATGTCAACCAAATCAGCGAGTCTGACCACCCGTCTTTTACGACAAGCATGGGTTCCTGAAGACCAATTCTTACCCGGATCTTTACGGGTTTCGCGACATGAAAGATATTATGTTGTCATTATAGTATCATTAAAAACATAGAACCATAACATTTAAGCGATGATAATGAAAATAAGAAGTAAAATGCATTGCATTACAACTAGGGCTGCGCAATATAACCGGTTTACCGGTATTTATAAGTTCAGACATGAAAACGATACGTATTGCGATACGCTGATCGAAAACCGGTATTTTGACTTGCAATCGGAAAACTTCGTAACACTCGGAAATCTTCGGGCATTTCCCTTTTTCATTTGTGCCAAATATTATTCACATTTCCATTTTATCATGATTAAAAGTTGTTATTAAAGCTTAATCAAG
>VKKT01003011.1:42743-56837 GCA_008038995.1 Haliotis laevigata | reverse complement strand
GGAATAGATATATAATGACGCTCTTAATCGGCCTGTCACAGAATCCCCATTCTATATACTACTACTTGTATATTGCAACACTACATACGCTCCTTATAATCTTTGCAAACATGTCGTGCAGCGTGCTCTGTCGTACAGCGAGCACTAACAAAACAGAAACCTCGAGATCGTGGAAATCTCAAAACGAGGCTCTGCCGCTAGAAAAGTTTGGCAGTCTGGTACGGACTTGATGACATATCTATCACATTGGGCGTTACAGAACTACACTGAATAGGCGCCAAAAACACATAACAGGAGTAACCAGTGAGGCAGATGCATTGTGAATGATTTTACGACCTCATCAAACTGGGGCAGTCTGTGACGTCTTAGTTAAGGTCATGCTGCCTACACCTCGCCATATAATATAGAAATACGATTTATTAAAGTTTAAAATTAAAATTCATTTGTAAATGCCATTTTCTTATGAAAAAAAGATCGGCTGAAAAGTAGGTCATTGTCTGTATATTTTATAATGAGACTCATGTTTCGGTTTGATTCATATCTTTGTGTATTCTTCTCAGATTTAAAGTAAATTGTTACCAAATTTTAATATCGGAATTGGTTTTGTTTTAATCAAAATAAAAAAGGCTACAGGTACCAATTTAATACGTAGGTTTCGGTTTTTAAATCATGTACAACAATAGTGTTTTTTGTACTCATCATATAAAAAGGTGGATGGTGCTTCCTTAACGCTCATATTTATGCAATTATAACTGGGACACTCACACTTTTCACAACCACATAGTTAGGAGGATGAAAAATGGAGTTCTGTTTTTCGAGTTAAAATTCAAATATATTAATTATCTGTTGTAAATTTCATCTAATTTTATTTCAAACACACGTTTGAGAAAGATTTAACAGTATTTCAAATATAAGTCGACATTTAATTATTTTATTAGATTATAGAGATATACACATATACTATTCCAAAAATGAAATGCATAACCCAGAAATCTGTTGCGAAAATGTTGTATTTTCAAACATGTATAACTCGTCCACAAATAGACTTTAGGACATGAATTTTTAGGACATGAGATAACGGAGACGCTGAGCGCGATGGTGTCCACGTATCATAGTCCCGACGTCGGGTCTCCTCGTTCTCAGTCCAGTCTCTCTCAACCTGTTTCGTACAGTTTTACCGGATATCCTCCTAAGTCCAGGCACCCTGGCTACTGTGCTCTCACCCGTGGCAATACGATCACGCAAATGTAGTACCCGGTTGTACCGATCTTGGGCTGCAGTGGTCACTCGAGGTCTGCCTGTACGGGGACGGTCATTTTATGTACCTGTTTGGTTGTAACGAGCATCAAGCAGTGATATCGTGCTCAGACTAACATTCAGACGCCTGGCAACAGAAAATTGGTAATCTCCAGCGTGCATTCTTTCAATGGCAATGTTCCGTGTTGCAGGGTCAAGACGTGGCGTAGTGATTAGACCTTGAAACTCCTTCAAAACGAATGCCGATTTCCGACAGTAATTTGAATTTTTACAGCCAGACAGTGCATGCTCTTTGCTGCTCAATTTCAACTGGAAGGTGATTTCTGTTGCGTTGTGGCGATGCCTTTATAATTCTTGTAAGAAATCTCATCAAAATAAATATTTTCAGGTAGAGTCGATTTTTCACTTGTGCAATAGTGTAAAATTATGTTATCAACACTTTTGTTACATATTTTGACGATTGTTTGAACACAATTCGTAATAAATAGATTTTTAAAAATACAAAACGCCTATGCGTTTCTTTTTTGGGATAGTATATTATAGATATTCATCAAGTCAGGAATGAATAGAAATTGCAATATACTGTCAATTCTGTCAATAATTCATGACGCTTAAATGTCAAAGACATTAATACTATCACCCCAACCTCCTTGAGAACTGTTTGGGCGCATGATAAAATCACACGTTTCAGGTAATCTTTGAGAGATCAGCCCGATGAAAATAGTTCCCGATAAGCATTTATATACATGAAGAACTTAATTAAGCACCGCCTGTATTTTTGCAATGATAGGTTTTCAACACGTACATAAGACTTCTCGTGGTGACCACGATGGAAAAAACGACATGAGTTTTTATGACCCGTATGATCCTTTGACTCATAGAAAACGAGAAACTGATTGGAATCCATGTTGATTTTATGATGACACTGAGTTTCATACAAAACCATGTCTGTACAAGCATGGCCCTGGGATGTTTAATGTTGAATTTATTGGTGAATGTGAACATTCAAAATACCATTTTGCGTCTCTTACACGATTCAAGGTCAATACTGTGTAACCTCCATTTGACTGTATGGCAGCCAGCACTCTCCTCCTCATACCCCATGTCAGCCTCCTGATCCTCTGAAGGGGCAGTCTACGCCATTCCTCGTGTAAAGCATCTTCCAACTGGTCCATCTTCTCTACAGGAGGATCCCATTATTGCACACGACGACCATTCATGTCTCACATATACTCCAAAGGGTCACGATCGGGGCTCATTCAATCGTGAGATATGTCAGGGCGTATTTATATGTTTAGTGTATATGTTTAGTGAGCCACTATAATTTATTTGCACTTTAAATTTAGGCTGACTAAAAACTGTCTCAGTATTTGATAGCCGTATTGACTGATTTCTGAGGGATTGTTTTCTAGGGTGCTTTTCGGTCTTGCTTTACTAACGAATTATTAACTCAGTCACTTAAAACTTGACTCTTGACCCGATATATCTGGCATCGTATCCCAATTGCGTAGATTGCTGTTTATCACTGGTTGATGCTCATGCTGTTGATTGTCTGGTCCAGACTCGATTGTTTATAGACCATCGCCATACAGCTGGAATAATGCTGAGTGTGGCGTTAAACAACAAACCAACCATCAAACCTATTCACTCACAAAACAAAGAAACGCATAAGTCACTTACAGAAGCATGTATTCCGTTATTTTAAGAGCAATTATTTCAAGTAATCTCAATGGTACAAAAGTGAACATTCACACGTCTATAGACAAAGAGTTTGACAACACAACAACAGCCTTTATTGTTGTTTTTCTGTTTACTTGAGTCCACAAAGTGGCGTGAAAGTCAGTACTTTGTATGGCCACAATTGGCAGCAATTACTGCTCGGCACCATCTCGGCACAGAATGGTTCAGTTCCGGACTCTACGTACACCACCACCACAAACGATTGCGCCGATGTTTCTCAGAACAGGGGCGACAACTGGCCTTCTTGGTCGGATCCCCACTTCACGCAATCGATCATGACAGTTTGGTAAGAAATTATTCTTAAACCAGGGATGCGTTGTGTAGCCTCCAATTCTATGACGCAAGTGAGCAGCCCAGATGTAGCGGTCCTGGGTTTTGGTGGTAACTCTTGAACGGCCGCTTCTCGGCCGATCTTTGGTGGAATTGGTTTGTGGGAACCGATCATAAAGGCGAGATATGGCGCTCTGATGAACGTTGAAATGTCGGAAAAACTGTAGACTGCGACTCTCCAGCTTCAATATGGCCTTCGGCGATGTTTCGTTTGGCGGCATGATGATTTCCTCTTTTTCAGGCAAAAGCGAATGACAAAATTAAACACACCCTTTGCTTTTTTTATAGTGATCGATACCACATGCATTTTCACTTACAAGCACGTGCATTTTGCTTTGCATGTTTTCTTGGTGACGTTTTGGCGAATATTTCTTCAAACGCTTCTAAAACAAGAGGAAAAGTTAATATTGCCGCGTTTTGGCGCTAAAGTTGTTTACAATCAAACAAAGATGACTTTTTGGAAAGAAATAATATATCAGTATTGTTTTTGCCGCAGCTTCATGCGTCCAATATTATCAAATCACCTCTGCGTTTCCTTTGTATCCCCCCGTAATGTAATTAGGGAGGATATAGTCGACGCCTCGTCTGTCTGTCCGTCTATCCGCCTGTCCGTCCGTAATCATTTACGCCTGTTTCCGGAGCATAACTCAAAAACCGTTCAATATTTTTCAACAAAAATTGGTGTATATATCAAATAAAACCTATAGTGGTGCCTTCTGCTATTTACAGATTTTTGTCATTTTTATTTTCCCGGTTTCCATGAAAACGATTCATAGTTAGTCTCAAAAGGGAGAGGTGGGCTTCGTTTACGGAGCACAACTCAAAAACCGTTTAATATCTTTCAGTAAAACTTGGCAGATATATGAGGCAGATCCCGAAGTGGTGCCTTTTGCTATTTCCTGATTTTTGGCATTTGTATTTTTCCCGGTTTTCATGGAAATGATTCAGACTTTGTCTCAAACGCGAGAGATGGGCTTCGTGTCCGGAGCACAACTCAAATACCGTTCAATATCTTTCTTCAAGACTTGGCAGATATATCAAACTGATCTTGAAGTGGTGCCTTTTGCTGTTTGCAGATTTTTAGCATGTAAACTTTTCCTGATTTCCATGGAAACCATTTGGACTTAGTCCGAAAAATCAAGTTGGACTTTAAGTAACCGTCAGATGATTTGATCTTTCAAATTTGTGGGGGCCGGTGGGAATTGTCATCTTCTGATGACTTCTGATGAGCGGATACCGGCTGTAGACTAGGTTATATAAACTATAATATATATGTAGATCATATGATTATATGATAACACCCCCTCACCATTTTCACAGCATTTTGAACACAATGTGAAATCAACTATGTGTTTGAATAATAAAATAGATGCAAATTCAGTTATTAAGATATACAATGAAGACGTAGATCTAATATTGCTTGGAAACTGATATTGAGGTTAAGAAACAGTGATTAATGTGGATGTATCTGTGTCAGGTTATATGAACATATTATCCATAGGGTCTCGTGTAATGCTAAATAGAATCGACAAAACCCTTTCCACATTCATAAGAAATCTCTGCTAAAAGCAGAGTTGATTGTACAATTGTGACTATATCATAAGCAGATATTTGTTTCAGCAGTATTACAGCTGTATGATGTTGTTTGTAAACAAACCGAGTCTGAACCAGGCAATCCAGTGATACGATGACAGAGCATGTGCTCATGAATCACTACGAAATAATGATGATACCAGGTGTTCGAGAAAAAGTGAGCGTATCCTGCCACACCGGTGGCACCCGTCATAAAGTCTAGTCATTTGTTCACCTGAAATACTTCGGTAACGTATGGTATTTAGTCAAAATAGAGAATTGCATTGGACATAATTTTTGACACTGATACTTCAAATATGCATATGCTAACATTGCAGTGCATATGCTAAAATAGGAACGATACATGTTAAAATGTAAATGTCTTTCATGTTCTAGTAAACATTTAAAGTTTCTGTACATATTTTAACCATTAGATATTGTGCTGTCACATGCATGGAAGAACATATATTGAACAACCTTTATAATTTACTTAAGAAATAATCCTTTGTCGCCTACACCTTGAGACATCTATGCAATCCCAAACCATGTGAAAACAATACAAATCGTACTTTCGACACATAATTATTATAACCACAATTGTCTTGGAACATCAATATGTTATAAGCTTTTCTTGGAATGCTATATGCAGGCATCTCCATAAGGTTTAACCAGCATTACAGAGCTCTACCGTATGCATTTACGCACAGAGGATTTATACTCACTGTATATTATTGCACTGACAGCCTGAGTTCAAACATTTAAAAACTTTTCACATGCTAAAAGATGAAAAGTTTCAATTTCAATATATCCATTTTCACTCCACATCTCAGATCCATACATCAATCTGGGTTGTATTTGAGTACCAAAGATTCTAAAGAAAGCAGTAATGTCAATCTTAGTTAGATTTATGAATATTTCCATAAGTGCCATTTTACCTCTGCATGTTAATTGATGATGCTCTCCAGTGTACCTGTATACGGAGACATCGGCCCAAGTTACTATAAGAGTAAACAGTAGTAAGCTTTTTCCTCTTGTGGAACCAAACCCCTTTATAGGATAAACGACAAAAAAACAAACAAAAAAGTAAATCAAATAAAGTGAAATTAAGATTGCAAATCCTCTTAATTTACCTTGCCAATTGAACATTTAAATCTCAGAATTATATTCATCTTAGGATAAAAGATGTTTAACAAACGATCATAGATTCAAATCGCTATTATTGGTTCGTATTACAATGGGGTAAGCGTAGTAGTTGGAACAGTGAAACAAATGCACGTGCGGTACATGATGAGCGTTAACTTAGACCAACCATACTTGTTCTAGGTGTTTCATCTAATGTGCATACCCCCTAAATACAAACCAATAATAGCGGTTTGAAACCATGATCGTTTGTTAAACAACTTTTATCCTTGAGATTTATCTGTTCAATTGGCAAGGTAAAATTATGAGGATTCGCAATCTTATTTTCGCTTTATGTTTTTGTTTAAAGTGAAATTCATAGGTACGTTTTCACTGCAAACCGACTATTTTCATAAAAACGACAATACTGGTATTTACAGTCAAACACCATCCAGCAGCATATGTCGTTAAAATGTTGAATTGTTTGTGCAAATTAGAGACCATTATCATATCATCGGTAAACAACCCAAAAATCTCTTAAAACAGGGAAGAACTGAACCTAATACTTCCAATAAATCGGTAGCTGACTTGTTTACAAAGTATGAAAATGACAAAGGACTTAATTAACAACCCTGGGCCACACGTCCATGTCACTATGTACCCAGAAGGGAAGAACGATGAGGTCATTAGAGCCGAGTGTCCTGCTTTTCGTGTGACGATGATACTTCAGGGTTTCTGGTTCGTACCCAGCTGACTGCGTAACATCTCTCAGTGCAGTCCAACAGGAGGGAATTGGGTTGGGGGTTGACGCTCTTGTCGTTCACATCGTGAGTGAGATAAGTAAGTGTCGTCGATGTATTTATTGTTAGAACACAGAGTAAGGGCATTGGTTGCCTGTGTCAAGATTATGAGAGATGGCACTAATGATGTATATACACCCTCTAGGGAAAACATCATGATGTATATGCCTTAACGTTCGACGGTAGCGATCTGAAAGAGCCGAGTGTTGCCAGGGAAGAAATTGTTTATTAGTTTCTCTAAAATGACGTCAGAAGGCAAATTTACACATGGATCATTCCGATAGTTGACATAGATATAGGGAACCTAAAGTTTCTTAATAGCTACAACTAAAAAATCATAAGTGTATCAATTTCTGCCTTTGTCAAGATAGACGGGGCAATCAAAGATTCATGAACTCAGAGTCTTCTGAAACTTAGTTTTGGGATCTTTCACCAACTGTTATTATGACTAGTTGCCCTTCAATGAAGATACATTGATTCTGAAGTGAAATAATTCATAACTCATTCAATTTTGGAGCACAATTTTGGATATTATTTTTTATGGGCATGATCCTCGTCGTTTTGTAATGAGAACAGAGCACAATAAGTGATCGGTTCAATTCATCACGTAGTCGAATCAGGCAAAATCCACTAACAGGGATTTGTTTGGTTGTTCTTTTATCATCAATTCATATGTTTAAAGGTCATAGACATTAATACTATCAGACCAACCTACTTGAGCACTGATAAGAAAGAGAACAGCCCGATAAACGATTCCTATAATCTCTATTTTTAATGAGCCACTGTCGTCTATTTTGCACTTACAATTTCAGTTGACTCTGACAATTGTCTCTGTATTTGTTTGTCGTGTTAACTGAATTCAGAGGGGATGTTTTCTAGGGCGCTTTTAAACTTTCGGGCTTTTCATTGCCGCCGATTTTTAAACCAGTCTCCTAAACTGACTGTATGGGGCCTAAATGTACCTCTGACTCGTGTTATATATGAATAAATGATAACACTCTCATCATTTTCACATCAAGATATAAACTGTACAGAAATCTTAAATGTGTACTGTAACCGGAAAGATATATTTAGTTTGATGTGGATGAAAAGTATCGAAATATAAAGCTAGGAGCAGTATTGATAAGATTGAAAAATAAATGGAGGAGAGGTTTTGGCAGTGATTTGTATGGAATTTAGGTATAGAAGACGATCACCATTTTTATCCGGCCATTTCCGGTGTCCCCCGCCGTGATATTGCTGGAATATTGCAAACAGCGCCGTAAAACCATACTCACTCATAATAATGACGCATGTTTCAAAGGATTAAATGATTAGACTTGGATAGTTAATTCACAGAAACGGAGTCTATGTACCAGTGTAATTCGTTGTAAAGCCTTTATACGGAACAAATAATGTATTTGTTTGATTGTTTCTTGTTGTATTTTCTCTTTTACCTGCACTCAGCGCTTTTCCAGCTATTTGACACCGGCGTCTGTAACTGTATGTCATAATCGAAAATAAGGTGCGCTTAACTTACACCAAACTTAGATGCAATGTCTTGCCACTACGTTATAATGAAGGTAGGTGGCAATCAATTGAAATTTGTTTCGGTTTCTGTCTTATTTGCAACACCTCTACAGAGGATGAGTATCATTTCACTCTTGTATGTCACTTGTACAATGATTTGAGAACAACTTTTTTTCCGGAAAACTTATGGTAATTGCCTTCTATGCATAAATCTAAAAGTCTATTATGTTCATCTCAGGAGAATCTAATCAAACGTGTACATTTACCACGCCAATATAAAAGGAAATATGCATTTAGAAACACTTTTAACTCCGTTTGTATAATTTGTATATATCTTGTAATATGGGCTCTTGGCTTCATTACAAATAAACTCGTATTGACTTTTGACTTGATCTACGAAGTCAGCGAAGGGAAATACTAGTGAAACAGACAATATGCTTAAAGGAACTAGAATTGCGAACACTTGACGGTTAAGGACAAAGTGCACTGCAAGTCCCGAACTCATCTCACTGTCGAACGAAACAGTCATCCACCCAACAAGCATATTATAAGAGGGCAACGCGGTGATAGTTCTATCATTGGATTCTTGAAGGATGTGATAGTAATAGCAGAGGATATTGCCAAACGGGCTATATACACATACCTACCTTAGCGATAGTCTACTCTGTGTAAATTGAACCAATTACTCTTTCAGTTTTACTCACCTCTGGCCACACGTCCTTGTCACTATGTACCCAGCCGGGGAGAACGATGAAGTCATTAGGGGCGAGGGTACTGTTTTGCGTGTGACGATGACACTGCAGGGTTTCTGGTTCAAATCCAACTGACTGACACTGGGAGTGAGCGTAACATCTTGCAACGCAGTCCATCAGAGAGGGGCTGACGAAGCTGTCGTACCTATCATGAGCGAGGTAAGTGTCCTGGATGTATCTGTTGCTAGAACACAGAGTCAGGACATTGGTTGCATATGTCAAAAAAATGACAGATGGTACTAATAACGTATATACAGCCTTTAGCCAAAACATCATGATGTATATGACTATGCCTTAACGTTCACTGGTAGCGATCTGAGAGAGCGTAGGAAGAAATCGTTTGTTAATGTATTCAATACGCTCTATTCTTAAGGGACCAACCATTTGACGATCTGGGGTGGATGGGGTGCAGATGCCTACTTGGTTGGTTAGTTGGTTCTGTAACGCCGTACTCAGCAATATTCCAGCCATGTAGCAGCGGTTTTAGTTGTACCTAGGGAGACTATTTTTAAGCTACATCCGCAAAATCAGATATATTTTTTAAGATAACACCGTGAGCCTAAATCTAAATATCTCTTATAAAATGATATTTTGCAACAATAATTCTTTGGCTGGCAGTTCCTCTATTTAACAATGTGAAGCACAGTCATTCTTTTTAAGCGTTTTCTTTTTCTGGTTTATTTAACCAAATAGTGTATTGATTATGTTTTGTTGATAAAATAGAGACAGTGTATGGGATCATGAACTGTGCATGCTATGATACGTCATCTGAAGATAAGCCAGACAAAAAAAATCAGAGCAATCAGTTTGAAAATAAACACTTTGTGTGTCCAAATCTGTGGGTAAGGGGTCATTGATGTCAAATCATATTTGTTGAATCATAAAAGCTTCATGAACTGAGTTTCTTCTGAGATTGAGTTTGGGATCTTTGACCAAGTATTATTAGCTTCTTCAAGTCGGAGCATATTTTGTACATTTGCCTGTTTGTTTTTGTCGGCATAGTACTCAAACACGTGAAAACAGCACATAGTAAGTGATCAGCCATCAGTTGCTCATAATCACACTTCTGTTTAACCGTAAATATTCGTTGCAAACATGAAATTCCGTAAACGAAGTTGCAAGAAATAACAAATGTTCGATAAAAGATGAGTATATCCTTGTCAAACGGTGACACTAAGAGCTCAGAGCTTGTCCCTAATATAGTTTTTCATAATCTTCCAAAATGTCCTATCGTATGTGGATACGTGCATGCTGTTCTCTTAAAACTCGATAATATGAACCTCTGTTAAATTTTAACTAAATAAATATATTAAATTTCCACCATTGTTGAACATTTTGATATTACACTGCCATATGACTTCCTCCCTATTCGGAGAAAACTCTTTGAACACAGAGAGTGCTCTCTTTGCTAGAACTTATCAAAGGTACAGTAAATATTAATAGAAATGTTTACAAAATATGATTCGTCTCTGCAGTAAAACATACACTCAACCAACTCATCATAATGCATAACCTAAAATATTGTCTTTGCCTTTCGTATGGTTGATGTCTAAATCTTGTCCAGTAAAAACAAAGTCCAATAATTAGGCATAAGGGGACACCAGAAATGGGCTTCTTTTTTATGAACAAAAATCAATGGATTTTAATTAGCTAAGAATGGAACGGGAAACATAATAGTATTTAAATACATTTCAAATTGCAAAATTAACAATAGAAGAAGAGTCTTTGTCAATAGTAAAATAATTTATCTTATATTTGTCCAGTTGTCATAAATAATCCCTAACAATATGATCAAAGCTTCTTGCGAAAGAACAACTCACTGACAAACAAAAGACACTTGCATCTACAGGCAATATGAAATAATATAAAAAAACTTGTGCATGTGCCCGTGCAATTTCACATTTTACACTAAAGTTATAATGAATATGACTTCAGTTAGTCTCTTGAAGAAGGCATGGAATCATTTCAGGATCGGATCTAAAACTCCTCAGTCTGTCTCTTGCCACCATCGAGCAGTGAGCTATGATTAAAACTGTTTCAGGTTACACAAGTGTGAAAATTGGGTACAGTTTAGGGAAAATGTAGTGCGACAGGTAGTGTTTAGCGAACATTTCTCAGTTTTTCATCTTCTGTTTGTTCTCTAAATCGTCTGTTTTTATTGCGTTCATCGTATGTGTCTCTCTCTTATATGTTGTTGTCAGTGATATATTAAAGGATGTTTTAGGTAAGACGGGGAGAGAGAATTTAGTAACCTAATTGCCAAGCACTAATATGATCAAGGAACTGTTCAAACTTCAATATTAACTGGCAATAGCAGCAATATCACTAGATAATACGATAAGTACCAACTATTCATATGTATAGAAAACAAATTAGTTTTGTCCCAATGTAATTTTACACATAAACACAACACAGTAAACGGCGTTATGACAATGGTTAAAACAAAGTTTATTATCTCTAAAATCTACATGGAGTGGATTGGTGAACAAAATTGATATGCATACTTTTTAATGAAAGACAAAAGGTGATTAATGTTTAAATTATAGTTTGTGTCTCTTTAATATAAGCATGACTAGATGCCGAAATTGCAGTTTCTACATATAATACATGTTGGTATCAAATCAGATTTGAGTGTTATTTCTGTTTATACAAGTGTGATTCAAATGGATCTCAAAATTAATAGGCATTTGACATTATATTCATATTGTTCAATACCCATCACAAAATGAGCTTGACACAAAACAATCTGAAAGGTGAAAAATATCCATAGAATATTTACCACAAGGTGAAATATTATATGTAAAGGGGTACGTTTGAAATGGGTAATCAGGAACCCTAGCAAAGTTAATGCATTCCGTGTCTGTTGATATATGATGCCCGAATTACCACTTTGGCAGGTCCCCAGGAACTGTTCGGTTTCAAGGACTTCTTGAATCTCTGTAAAGTGCAAGCATAAGATAATCCCTTGAACAGATTAAGATAAATTTAACAAATTGTCTGTCTTGAATAAGTCTCAAGAGGCTTCAATTAAACTAATGTTTCTGTCTTACTGAATAAAGTCATCATGTTTTTCCTCATACCTACGACTTTAATAATAACACCCTCGGTTTCTTTGTCCTTTTTGCCGAGTCTCATTAGAACATTCCATATTGTACATCTTTGCGGACCGTGAGCTAATAACCCCGAGTTATAAACCTACCTGTCCACCTACCTGGCAAGTGTCATCAAGTGTTTTTGTTTTCTTCATGGTGTCAAAAATCTGAAGGTTCATGTATAGGTTAACATGTTCTAAGATGACGTGTGCTATCTAATCCAACCCTTTAAGGCAGCAGTTAACTATACCTACTGAAACCTTTTCCTTACATAACTGTAAAGCATTGGTTGTCATTACGTTTACACGACTACAAATTAAGAATGTGCATATATGTAAGAACCTGCAGTATGCTCCCTTCCTCTCTGTAGATGGCAACAAACATCATCACGGCCAATGGAATGCACGGAATGGCTGCGAGGCACCATCCAATAGAAGCAAAGAAGTCGGGATAAACGTATCTGCCGTATGTTGGAGGCTGGTACTGGACCAGAGTGAAGATGAATATTGTCTGAAACGACAAAGTAAATGTGAAACACCAACGCCAGCTAATAAATAATCTGTCTCGATTATCCACCGAAAGAAATTCCATTTGACATATAATTAGACGTGAACATTATACGAAACCCGAAATTCAGTGATGGCACTACTGCACGTTTGTTACCAAGTCATTACTTTATCGCAAATAGTCAAAAATATAAGTCAGTTCTTTTCTACAAAGCAAACTAAAATGCCATTTAAATCACACTTTTCATCGATGGTGTTAATTCTTAAATGTATATTGTATCCTCCAAGTTGCCATTGATCGGTCCTGAAACACGCCATACGCCATATATTCATACAAAATCGACATTGATATACATACATTGATACATTGATGTAATAACGATTCCCCAAACTCCCATAACCATCGTCCCAGAGGTATTATTAGTTATCCTTACCAAAAGCATCGCGGGTGTAATGTAAGACCAGGTGATTCGGAAGAACAATGGAGCCGGTCTACCTAACATCAGTTCAATGTCGGCACTGACTCGATTTACTCCTGAAACGACGACCAACACAACCAACACTTTCCATGGGTTGCATTTGTGTAGGAATGTTATGAAAAGTTATATTTCAAAGGCTGGAAAATTAAATCCTTCCCATTGTAGGTTTGCATTTGTCAAACAAAGCACCGTGGTCACTGGAGCCCTAGCGATGTACAAACGCTATTTGCACTAAATATCTGCTAAAGTATATTTTGATGAACATGTACGTTTCTAAATATTTGGCCAAAGAGCAGAAATCGAATGAAGGTCAATCATTGTATTATAGCAAAAGGTTCTACAGTTTGCTAGAATTGCTGAATATTAAGGCTGGTGCAACAGAGGTGAAAACATGATATTTGTATTCTTTTTCTTGGTCATTCTCTTTAATACATGACGTAATTGACAAGATTTCATTCTCAGAAAATCTAAATGGCCCACATTTCAAAATATTGCACTTAGGAAAAAAGTATCGCAATACTCATGTTTTTAACCCGCACTTAGCCTTACATTAATATATATATAATTGAAGTAATTAATTTCTCTCCCTGAAGATAAAAGTCAAACATGTTGGAGAAGATCCGTGTCGTGTGATTATTTCGGAAACTTCTTCTTATATATATATACAGTTCAACCAGAAATTATTGAAAATTTAAAGATTGTAATTCTTTTTTTCACTCATTACTCACGTATTAATGTGAATATTAGCAGAACATAACTCCAGATTCAAAGACAGGTGAACAGTTAGTATTTTGTAAAGTCACCATGGGCAGCAATGCGGCGGGGCATACTACTTATCAAAGAAGTTAGAAAGTCGTTGTCCATGCCATCCCAATGTCGGACCACCTCTTCTTTCATTTCAGCAATTTTTGTCAGATTTTTCTTATTGACACTTTCCT
>VKKT01003011.1:30435-42412 GCA_008038995.1 Haliotis laevigata | reverse complement strand
CCTTCGCTCCTTTTGTTCAGGTTTCATGATCGGTGATGGAATTCCTCGACTTTTATGCCAACAATTGCATGCAGCTCAGTTCTAATTGTCTCCTTACAGACAACCGCAGTTCCTCTATCAATCATATCCAGCCTTAAGTTTTCTAAACTCCTTCGTTTGTTTTTAGAAACAAGAATACTAAGCCGCCTCCTGTCACCGACAGTCCATTTTCTGGGCCTACCTGCGCCTCCCTGGTGCTTAATGCCATATCCATTTGCAATATTTTTCAAAACACGATAAACAGTGGACAAAGGGATGCCTGTTCTACTTGAAATCACTTTAGATGATCTGATTATAATGCTCTAAAATCAACTTCCTCTTCTCTAAATCATCCATACCGAGGATCAATCAAAATGTCGTCGGCTAGCAAGTAAACAAAGGGGGATAACTCTTCACAAACTAATAAAAAAAGAATAACAGAGTGTGTGTGTGTGTGTGTGTGTGTGTGTGTGTGTGTGTGTAATATATTGTTTGCATGATTATTGTGACCCTTTGGGCGCACCATACATTGATTTTAGATATGCACGTGCTATGATCATGGTGAGCATCGCGTGCAAGACCCATTATAAGCAAATATCAAGTTTCAGTAAACTGTTCTAACAGCTCGATAATTGGGAAAATCAATTGATTTAAATGATTGGAAACAAATACAGTCCCTCCTCGACTGAAAACTGTTCAAAGATGGCAAGTTATTGATATGGCGAATGTCCACATGTCACTGAGCTCTATAACAAGAGATGTTGGTGGTCATCCATCCACTATCAGCCGACAGTAATGACGTGAAACACCGTCAATGTTTAGGTCGACCACGAGTGGCAATTCCTAGGGAGGATACAGAATGCTTATTTCGAATCACAAAACTTCATCCGTTCATGAGTGAGTGAGTGAGTTTTAGCAATATTCCAGCAATATCACGGCGGGGGACACCAGAATATGGGCTTCACACATTGTACCCATCTGGGGAATCAAACCCGGGTCTTGGGCTTGACGAGCGAACACTTTAACCAATAGGTTAACCCACCGCCCCTCATCCGTTCATGTCGCGTGGCAGACACATCGACGCTTGTCAAACAGAACGGTCTGTTCAACCTAGCTGACGTCCGTTCTTGTCCCCAGAGCACGCATGAACCACTACAAGCTTGAAGTCACTGAAATCTGAGGTCATGAGGAAGGGTTGACTGGTCGGACGAAAGTCCATTTAGGTTATTAATGACTGATTGCCGAGATCATGTTTGTTCCCACAGAAACAGTGCATATCCATAACGGAATATAATGGAGCAAGTACTTTTTGCCGCTGGGGTTTATTCATGGTGTGGGGATACTAGGTACCACTAACGTAACTTTAAACTTGACATTGTGACGATCATACACAATCTGAATTGACTACAGCACAACACTGACAGCAACAAGAGGCGGTAGTCTTACTGAGCATGTCTGAGACATTATAGGTAGCGTTATAGGCCAGATAGATCCTCCAATATAAAATCTTTAAGAATTGGAGAAAGCACTCCATGAAAAGTGGAACGCAATATCTCACTGCATGCCCGAATCATAAAAATGACCACAAATTAAAGTGAGGTTTCGATAAGCTCCTTTGCTAAGGTTAATGGTTACATATTGATACTAAAAAAGAGGCGAAGGCACCTTTCTCCATGTGCATATTGACATATATTTGAAACATCACTTTTTATGCACTTTTTCCAAACTGTAAGCACGGTGTTTTTGTTAACTACTTCGGACAAAATACAAGTCTACATCTATCAGCCTTACCATATACCCATGCCAGGGTTATGCACTCTAAAAGTCCGGCTAAGATCAGGAAGATAGTTCCAAAGTACCAGTCAACCAATTGGAAAACATACATTCCACCCTGAAAAAGGATTACGTTAAACTTTGCTCAAGAACATCTCCGGAGTACAGGAACAGTACATAATGTAACACACAACGCCTAAGCGTGATAACGGTGTAAGAATCTACACCACAAGTGGTTCTATACAAAAAGAAGTTGTCCATAAAGTCATATGTTTCATTATTGACTCACCAACTTCCAGAACGCCGATCAAACAATTATTTGAGACGATTTTTGGTACACCTACAGAATACCGGATACATACGAGCCATATTGTTTGGTGTCACGTCACCCTAACCCTAACGCTAACCCTAAACCTTACCCTACCCTATACCTTACCCTGACCCTAAACCTTACCCTAGCTAACCCTAAGTAAACTCGCGTGCTTTCAAAGATGGCGGAAGGTATCCGGTATTCTGTAGTTTTACCCGATTGTTCGTTATTCGTGGGGAATATACATTACGTCTTAATAAGGCAAATGTCCTTGTAATGTAACCAAAATACGATTATAGTGAAGATTTGTTACCTCAGTGACGAATATAAGGCCAAGTAGGAAGGATACAGCACAAAACACGGCATTAACTGACATCCTCCACTTCATCAGAAAAGGGTACTCATCCATGATGGCTGATATAACAGTTTCCACCATTGCAAACTGTGGAATGTAACCATGATAGTCTTTCCTTTACGGTCGTTCATTATCACATATTCATTCATTTAACTTCACTGATGCGGTAATGTCAGACAATGTTCAGGAATGATTAACGGTTAAACAACTTAATCATCGGTATACCTAAAACGCCCATGTTACAAGGTACTCTCAAGCTCATATTGTACAGGTCTTTTTTGTTAAATTTAACATGTGAAGATCCGGGTTAGAATCGATTTTCAGCAAACTATGGGTGTCTTCATACGCGACTAACGGGATCGAGTGATCAGGCTCTGTGACTTGGTTGACACCTCGTATTCTAATTGCATAGATCGATTCTCATGATGTCAGTCACTGGATTGTCTGGTCCAGACTCAATTATTTACAGAACGTCATATAGTCTGCTAACAACAGAGTCCACGGCAGTGACATATTCTTAAGTTAACATTGCTAACATGTTGTTGTTTTTTCTTACCAGTGAATCCAATGTCAAGATAAAAAGCAAAATGAAGAACATGAAACTCCACAGCTGAGGAAACGGAAGTTGGGCCAGGGCTTCTGGGTAAACAACGAAACCAAGTCCCGGGCCTGGAGAGTAAATCAATGTCACTGGCATAGATTGTTAAGTTGACTATAGATGTATTAAATCTCTATCAAATTTCGATTTCAAACTATTCTGCATTACAGTAAAGTTTGGACATAGAGTTCATAATCTAGATAATAGTACGTCATACGTCATTTCTAAATCAGTAGAATTAGCATGTACCCGAGGATAAGACTTCTGTGATGGGGACATCAGCTTCATGAGCAATAAATCCAAGCACGGAGAATGTCACGACACCAGCAAATATGCTTGTTCCTCCACAAACCAAAGTACAGATGATCGAATTCCTTTAACAAAATTATATTGAAAAATTATTAAGTAAACTAGAATACATAACAAGTGTCATGTATCCTCAAACACAACAAACGCAATGATTTGCTGTAAGTGGAAAGGGGTATCATCGCCCTAGGCTCGTCTCAAATTTTACATATGACGGCGCCTTAGATTAATGACAGCACGCTCAAAGCGCTACAATCTGATTATTATTATTACCCCAGATAACCCAATCTGCCTGTGAGGCGCTAGAAGGTGAATAGTCACATTTTAATTATCCCATCGGGTACCCATTTTTCTGCTGGGTGAACAGAGGCAAGTTTGAACAAACTCACTTGCCTAAGGTGAGACCACATGTATCACATGTGCTTCGTTGTGGAGCAGGACTGAAATCAAGCTACCAAACACGGTCACCCATCCAAAAACTTTCCGCGCCAAACGTTGCTTAATTTCAATTGATTTGTGACCATGCGCTCCAATCACAGGACCACACACCACCACTAGTCAAATGTATATGCCCCAAGCCCTCACAAATTGCAACAGCACTGATTTTAACAGAATCTGCTCTTTCATAACATATACAAAGTCTTTTAAAATCGGAGTAGAGGACCATTGTTAAATCTTTGATAATGTTTTTATTTTAATTGTGTCATATCAAGCGAAAGCTCTCTTCACAAGCTTTTCAGAATTATATCGGCAGATATTCACATTTGAAGTCTAAGAAAAGTGACACTAAAATTGAAAGGAGAAATATAATATAAATAAATATACTATAATCTGGAACGTCAGTGCAAGAGAATACCCAGTCTCGAATTTCCTCACAAACAAATTCTCCTTGGTGTAAAGAGGAAAATAACTGTGAAAATATTAAAAATGGATCACTGAAAATCTGTGATGACACCAGGTGTTTGCAAAGAGGGTAAGCAGTAGAAAGAAGACACTGATAACAAATAATGCCATAACGTCATAAGTCATGGTCTCGTATACGTGTTGTACAATGATTGGAAGATGAATCACAGCAAGTCCACATTAAAACAAAATCCCGAAGGCTACTTATCAAAAACCTCAAAAGCACCACGTTACGATTTGAATTGCACTAATAAAAATTCATGTCATGAAGTTATAAGTCATGACACGTGTTGTACAATGATTGGATGATGGTTGTGGTATCAGATGGGTGTGACATCAGACAGATGGAGGTGAAACTCGGTCTCACTGTTTTTTATATGGACATAACACCAGTACAGCCTTCCTCTGTATGCCGCATAATAACTATTATAGACAAGTGATGTTGTCACCTGAGACAGTTAGCATGAAACGGGTTGAAGCTAGCCATTGATATGATGCCTCCCCACGCTGGCCCGAGCGAATAGAACACCTGCACACATGCTTCAAGCCACACCTGCAACAGTTGGTGGGAATTCAGACATTTGTCTTCTATCGAATTTATGTCAATATCATCGAGCTCAGAAATTAGTTCTCGCTACTGCTGAACAAGTTGTGTTCACATTACGGGTTACGTCAAAACGACGTCTCATCCCACCATCACAGCGTCGTTTACCAGAAGGGTAAAGTTGTGGTCGAAATTTGTTTTCTACTCATGCAAACTTGAGCATGGCAACAAGAGACATTCCGATCGACCGTTACAGGCTAATCTCGTCAAAACCATCGACTACCTCTTCTACAGTAACTTTATAAGCATTTCAAACGGAAGAGACTTTCCATATTCCGTTCTCGGCCTCAAGAATGTTCTCTTAATTATTTTTCAAAATTTGAATTTTCCTTTGTAGCCATGAAAGAAAGTCTCAAGTTTTAAACTAATACCGTTGAGCGCGAGGAAGATGATTTCTGATTGGTTAGTGCCGTCGTCTTGTTTGTCTTGCAATTGGCCAGTCAAAGCTTTCGAAAGGTCGTCCTCACCTGACCTGGAATGGGACGTCTGTACATCTTTGTGCAGCAGTAGCGAACTCTAAGATCTGATTTTAATGAGTTGATACGAATATAGTATTAGTTAATAGCAAAAACAAACTTTTTTCGATACCCCAAAGACCTTTTATATATATGTATATATTATAACACGGGTAAATGAATACACAATGACATTTTGAAAGTGGTCAAATGTAACACACGTTATAATTTAGAATTACTGAGATTTACAGAGTGAGTGAGTTGGGGTTTACGCCGTTTTTAGCAACATTCCAGTAATATCACGGCGGGGAACATCAGAAATGGGCTTCACACATTGTACCCATGCGGGGAATTGAACCCGGGTCTTCGGCGTGACGAGTGTACACTTTAACCACTGGACTACCCGACGCCCCGAGATTTACTGCAAAAGTGTAATCCGAAATACATCATGTGTTATAACGGGTAAACATTCCTTGGCCATCAGTCTAATCTTTACCTGTATTTGCAGTAGTTTGCTGAAATCCGGGGTGATGAAAACCTGAGCACCATAAAGTCCTCCAGGTAAGGTTAAAATACGGATGAGCAGGACGCTGAGGAAAACGTATGGCAGCGTTGCCGTTGCGTACACAACCTTGGGAAAACCGAAGAAATGATCATATTTGTTTAACTTAGCAAAACGCGGACACACACACACACACACAAATACAAAATATGAACACACCTACATAAACATATACAGACGTACACACACAAAACAAACAAACAAAACAAAACAAACAATAAACTCACTCATACAAACATTTACACACACGAACGCACAAGGAAAGAACTTACAGGATTTCAAGACCTACATGGTTATCTTCAGTGATACAACTTCAGCTGAACCACTAAAACTCACTTTATGTTCACACTTATCGACAGTTCTTGCTTACCTTTCCGATGGTAACAACACCCTTTACAATGCAGCCGAATATCACCAGGTATGAAGCAAAGAGACACAAGGCCAATTCCCATTGGATACTACCAAGTTGATCCAATCCTGAACTGATTCCAAGAACCTTGTACCTGAATATGTATGACAATACGTAAGATGGGATCAGTGTTACTCTTTGTAACTACCCATGAAAGTAGTGCTGCATATGTAAGTTAAAGTGAGTGAGTGAGTGTGGGTTTAGGCCCTTTCCAGCAATATTCCAGCAAAATGAGGACAGGAGACACCATGACTGGGAACCCATCCACTGGGACCCATACATTGTATGTTTGAAATGTCATGATGAAATAGAAACAAAGCCTCATGATGTGCAGATCATGCCTTATATGCTGTTCCAGGAGTGCGTGAGCTTAATTTTACGCCGCACTCAGCAGTAGTCCGGCTATATGGCGACGCTCTGTCAATACTCGAGTCTGGACCAGACAATCCAGTGATCAACAGCATCGATCTACGCACTTGGGATACGATGACATGTGTCAACCAAGTCAGCGAGTCTGACCACCTGGTCACGTTAGTCGCCTCTTACGACAAGCATGGGTTACCGAAGATCAATTCTTCACGGGTTCCTGTTTCAGAACACTACTTATAATGTCACCGCTGGAAACAAGACCAACAGGTTTCTACATGACTTCAAACATGCAAAGTACATAAACCGGATACAGACAAATGCATCAATAATTTCCTGAGGTACACATGGCACAAAAGAGTCAAGGTCAAAAGCCTTAAATACCATAAAAGAGTTAGTGTGTTTAGCATAATGTAGCAGTTATTACATATAAAGCCTACCAAACCCACAGCATATTCCCAAATTATTTATGTACATGTTTCCTTAAATGCCTGAAAATGCGTTTTGTTTGTTTGTTGTTTAACGCTGCACGCCATACTTGCTATATTGGTAGCGGGTTGTAAGTAATCGAGACCAGACAATCCAATTACCAACATCATGAACATCAATCTATTAGGCATAAAAACCATTTCACTTATTCAAAATAACCCATTACACTCATAAAATATAAGAATAGATTCAACAACGAATAGCATAAAACATGTGTAAATATAAAATATAATACATACTGCCAGAATTCTTCAGCTGCTGTGTGAGATAATGTGTCGTTTTGCAACCACACACCTTTACCAAACTCTCTGGTGCCATTGTATAACAGGAGAGATGTGTCGTTGTCTGAATACAAAAGGAAGATAAACCAACATAGCTTGGAAACCTTGGGCAACTGATCCCATGGCCAGTTTCTCGTGCCTATTACATTTTTAATTGTGGCAGGGCTTGAAGTTATTGTACAGATGACAACCTTGCATTGTCAGCTTGCTGGTGACCGGTCATATGGACGAGGCGCGGAACTCGGATTAGGTCAGTGGTTTCAATCCCATCACGGGCCATTTAATGGACGCTACATTGGCGCCCAGTGTGGGTTTCAAATAATTTGAGCAAAATAAGTCACAGTACCTCACTCTCTGTCTGTAGATGGAGAAGTCTGTAGCAGGGTGTGAAGTCAATACACAAAATGACATCTTACCTGTTTGGTCAGATTTTGAGTGAGTGAGCTTAGTTTAACGCCGCACTCAGCAATATTCCAGCTGTATGGCGGCGGTCTGTAAATAATCAAGTCTGGACCAGACAATCCAATGATCAACGGCATGAGCATCGATCTGCGCAATTAGGAACCGATGACATGTGTCAACCATGTCCGCGAGCCTGACCACTGGATCCCGGTCAGAATGTGAATCCCATCAGGAGACCCGTAAATTTTATGCTATGTAATCCACAATACGGATGATGCATTTCAATATACATGCTTATGTTAAGTCATATGTTTCGTTTGATTAGGTTTAGGCACATAACATTTTCAGAATGAAATGTTTGTGTTTGTTACGTCAACCCAAATAACGGCCTACCTCATGAGGTGAGGGAGTGGATTCAGTTGAATGTCGGATAGTGTGTTACATAATGGCGTGTCATGTAAATGTGTGAGGAATAATCAAATATGATGCATATATACTGACGTACAAAAGAAAGTACACACCTGATGCTTTGGTAAAAGGTTTTCCTAAAAACAGCGTAATATTTAAAACAGTGTTTTGATTGTGACTTACAAGTCACAAATATTGTGTACGTGTTGGAATAACACCATAGATATCGTACCCAATTGGAACATTGCTAGCAAAATATTTACGTTTTTTAATGGTCTCAAAACACCAGGTGTGTACTTTCCTTTGTACATCGGCTTATTTACCATTTTGATTAAATCAATTGTGCAGACAATCCAAGAACCTTAATCGCTACGAACAGGAATTTCGACAAACCATTATAGGATTCTTAGCTATGAGATAATTTGGGGCAACGTTCCCCACTTTCCATCATGTATGAACACACACATATCCACATCATGTCATGACTAAACGTGACTTAACTTGATAATAATTCAAATATGTATTCTGTAACCGTTTGTTATATCATACGCTCAGTGAATCTTGGTGTCAACCTTTAACACGTCTGACACAGGCCTCGGTGTTCCAGGACTTCCCACATTCTGACCAGGGAAGGACAGTATAGCAGGAGACGAGAGCGTAGTAGGTCATCCAAGCACAGTTGACAGTGAGGTACACAGTAGAACCACCCGACACGATCAGCATGCCGATTCCAATACCTGGCATTGATATTAAAATGCCTTAACAGCCATGTACTGTCATATACTAAATGGATTGTTTGGACAAAATAGCAATTTTATCAAAAACAATTTTGAGAACCTGACATGGAAGATAATATCATTATTTTCATGTATATAATCCATCAAAACCAACAACGTCTTTACAGCAGTTCCCCCTTAGACGAACTGTGGATCGGTGCAGGTGATGTTATAGCAGATTATATAGCGATACATGTCTTTAACTTGTTTTTTCACCCCAAAAATGTTATAACCTCAAAACCTAAGGCGCTACGGAAGAACAACCTCGCATGCAAAATAGTCAACGACCTTGACCTACATAATCAACGACCTTGACTGTAGGTTTTTGTCAGTTATTGAAGCATGGTCACCCTTCCATGATCATACGCATTCTATGCTTATGACATCAATCAAAGGGTATGAAGATAATTACAATAACTGACACAATTAACTGGGTCTTCATGTCACCGTATTTTATTCTATTCCGTGGAATAACAGAACATTGTGCATTCAGAAATAGGAACATACCTTTCATTAAAGGACACACGTTCCACACATGAGCTGCGCTTTTCCCATAAAATTGACCAAAGGCAGCTTCAAGGAAAAACACTGGTAGCCCGCAAAGCATCAGGCACACGAAGTAGGGAATGACGAATGCGCCTGCAAAGAAAGAATGTGAGAGCATTTAGTGTCACGCCACTTTTAGCAACAGTCAAGCAATATCATGTCTGGGGAAACCAGAAAGGGAACTTCACACATTGTACCAATGTGGGGAATCGAACCCGGATCTTCGTCTTGACGAGCGAACGCTTTAACCACTTGGCTACCCCACCGCACCAGATACAACAAAAAAGTGGCGAGACTAAATTATGTAACGTGTTAAATACTATACAACAGAATGGGGGCATACATTGGTGCTCAAGGGGATGCCTATATCTTGTCTAAATCATTTAGACTCACAATTTAATTTTTGCGGTATACGATAGCATTAAGGGAGTGTGGTATTTCACAGATGTTGACTTCAGATAACATTGCTTTCATTTCATACAGAGAGGACAGTACCTTTAATCATGTGTACAAGTGAATTACAAGTACAACATTATTTACAAAGGCTATAGTGATAATTTTACAATACTGGCTATAGGCCACAAACATCCGTATATTACAACAATTTGCCTTATAGTACTGCTTTTATGTTACCTCCACCGTTAACATTGCAGAGATACTGAAAACGCAACACGTTTGAAGGGCCGACGGANTAGCCAATGAGAGACAGCAGATAATCGATCTGTGATCCCCACGTCCCCCGCTTATCTTCCTCATCATCGTTGTTAGAACGGCTGTTTTCTCCTGAATCCGAAACAGGGACCAGTTCAATATCCCGTGGTCCAGGAACATCCATCTAAGACAACACAAGGAATACATGTACACATATTTCCGGGAGTCAGTAATTATGGAAAAGTTTGAAAAATGTTTTCTTTGATTATTTGTTGTTTTACGCCGCACTCAGCAATATGCCAGCTATATGGCGGCGATCAGTAAGCAATCGAGTCTGGACCAGACAATTCTGTAATGGACATCAATAGCAGCGATCTACACAATTGGGATACGATGACATGTGTCAACCAAGTCAGCGAGCCTGACCACACAATCCCGGTAGTCGCCTCTTACGAGGCATGAGTTGCTGAAGATCAATTCTAATCCTGTTCTTCACGGGTATAAAGAAATTGTTACTTTCAGGTAGGGCTGTGCATTGGAAAATAAATTGTATTGCAATAAATTGCGATTCTTGAGAGCCTAAATGTTTCACATTGAGCGACATCGATTGTACACGCAGAGCCTATTTTCTACATACTAAAGCCATAAAATAACCTTAATGGTTGTGATAACAGAAATTAATGTGTAGATTTTAATTTAAATCATAGACTTAATCACAAAACTTCATATATATGGTATTACCTAACATAAAAGTTCTGAATAAAATACATTGCCATACGCATAGTTTTAAAGGTGTATTGCGATATACCGGTATATCGGTAACACCGTGCAGTCCTACTTTTAGGTGCAGTAGCATCGTGGTTAGTATCGCCAGAACACCAAGCTTTGTTTTCGATTCCTTGCGAACATAGAATACCGTTATAGCTATGTTCACTACATTTAGTACCAAACGCACCATGGATCAAGGTATAAAGTTTACCTTCAGTTCATCCATGTGGGATACTGGTGTACAAAAAGTTGAATAACCAACCGTTTGACAGAACTGGACTTGGTACTTATCTGAGGGCACAGCTCCGAGCAAATCATTTGTATTGGATAGACTCTAAGTGGAGGTACCCCCCGCTTGTTTCAAATAATGTCTGTGAATATAAAGTCCTTCTTTGTAGTATTGAGCTTTATGGTTAAGCTTTGAGAAGGGTTGGTTGATTGGTTGTACAGAACCAGGAAGCAGCACTACATCCCTGGTTCTACTCATTTCATAAAGATTTCGAAAACCGTACAAAAGTGGAATGGACATGTTTGGGGCAGATTTCTTCCTCACTTTTACATATATTTGAAATTATACTTATACCAAGTCGTTTGATCAAACAATCAACGTGGAGACGGTGGCATAACATAGCCATGTTATTTGAGGAATGTTAAGTACTGACAACCGCAAGCCTTTCACGTACCCAGACGTCGATAACTGTAACTTCTGTTTATTCCTTTCAACGAGATTGTACATGCATTAGCATGTATGTAAACGCAGTGAAAGGGGCCTATTATTATATTATGCAAACCCTCGATTGAATATTTGTAGGCGACATCTTGCAAGCATTTTCATACCGACATTAACTAAATTATGGTCGCAGATGTGTCACTTTCATTGTGCACAATACCACAAGAGGCAATACGTAGCGGCAGCTTAATGTGTTCTATCCAGGAATGTTGCAGGAACACCTTATTAAAGTTAAATATATCAGAAGTAAATAATGTGATCATGTTA
>VKKT01003010.1:59012-73385 GCA_008038995.1 Haliotis laevigata | reverse complement strand
CAGCGAGCCTGACCCCCGATCCCATTAGTCGCCTCTTACGACAAGCATGGGTTACTGAAGATTAATATTCTAACCTGGATCTTCACCATGTTCACCAGTAACCCGGTACTGCTGCATGGTATTTCGATGAACAAGCAGTATAAAACCAGCCTTGTGTAGACTAGTACAGGCAGATGCACACAAAAACATAGACACATGTCGCTGTGTAAGTGCAATAGTCTAGAAAGCGACTTTACACCCCATGTCACCTCAGCACACCTATCTGTACTCCTTAAATACCTGGAGATTCTGATTCTCTGTTAAGCGAAAGGTCTTCCATGTCTCCGTTCAGTCCATCGTCGCTGATATCTCCATTAGTATCCACATCTTCTTCTACTTTGGTCTCTGATGTGCTGTCTGGAACAGTTACTTCTTCCTTGTCTGACACCACCGGAGTTAACTCCCTTTGCTCGATCTCCGCCTCAACTGATGGCGTTGTTGAAGATGGCTGCTCCTGAACCGGTTGTTCTACGGCAGTATCCATGATTTCCTGGTTAAGTTCGTCTGACTCTGCAACCTGCTTACAAAATGGGTTAATAGTTTATGAAACAATAGTTATCAATCCCAAAACAATCAATTGTTGATAATGTTGGTTGTACAGCTAAATATTTGTTGGTTTGTTGTTTAACGCCGCACTCAGCAATATTCCAGCTATGTGGCAACGGTCTGTAAATATTCAAGTCTGCACCAGACGATCCAGTGATCGACATCAGTGACCATCATCATTTGGGATACAATGCCATGCACCAACCAAGTAACCAAGCCTGACCGCGATCCCGTTAGTCGCCTCTTACAACAAGCATGGACTGATGAGGACCAATTCTAACCCGGATTTTCTACTTGTGCAAGAGATATATCTGTCCCCAATACAAAAAATTGTTTTGATTATATGTCAAGTGCATATTTAAACAGAATGACATCTGCTTATCCCTACCAAAAGTTGAGCAGATACACACATTCAAAATAGAGGTGTTTTGCGGATCCTATGGTCTGCCTCAATCCCTGAACTGCATTATTTTTCCTTCTGACTAGCCCTTTCTGCAATGCTAAAGCCCTAAATGAAGCAAGTTTAGATTTCCTCAGGTTCTTAATCTCCCTCGTCACTGGGAATCCTTTTTTTTCTATAAGGAATTGTTTGTTTCTGTCAAAATTTTATACATTCAGAGACTAAGTGTTAGTCTAGGGATCCTAATGTCTCTTCCTCTAACATGTCAACTACTGAAGTTTTGCCGATCCTTTCAACAACTGGTTTACGTAAAGGACCCTTGAGTTTCAAGCTTAATTTTGAAAATTGATGTAATCTAACCAGTATTCATAATCACAAATCTGCATTTCTCATATCTGTTACAAGTGCACAGCAGTTAATTTGCTGATGCTCCATGATGAAAGGTCACGGTGACCCTCACGCGAACTTGCAGGGTCTGGTACACTGACCTGATGTATATCAACAAATGTCATCCAACTCATTATGATCCTTAAAACAACACTGCTGACACCTGGTTTCCCCCCGAGTCAGCATAATAACAGCATTACTTCTACAGTCAGATCTATGGACATGCTAATATAGCAAGTACTGGAATGAACTGCACAGGTACTGTGAAGCATACTTATCTTTTTGAAACAAATGTGACAGAAGTCATTCATTAATCCAATTTAATGAGAGAATTTTAGTAGTCCCAGATGTAACCATGGTAACACTGACTTGACTCTGACAGCTATCTCTTGTACATGTTGTTTGCATGCTGGTGCCATCCACTATACAGTGAAGTATTTGGGTTAAGAAACAAATTAAAAAGTGAATGACAAATGTTTTGTCCATGTCATTTAACCAATGTTTACCATGTTTACATCATTCATAAGTACTACACATAGTCATTGGTATCTTTTAATGTGTTGCCATGGTTATGGACAACTTCAAAAAAAAGGTTACACATCTGTAAGTCATACAATAAACACTGCCAAACACTTATAAAAGTTTACTTCTTAAGTATTTGCATACATATCACAAATGCAAACTATCTAACACAAATATGAAACTATCATTCTATACTTACCACTGTCCCTAAATTAGACCTAGTTCCTCAAACACAAATTGCAAATAATTGAGATATTAATATGTATTACGACTAACAAAATAACCACACTTGTACTGTCATGGAAGTATGCCATCCAACATTCCCTACCTAGTCAGTAAGTCAATGTGTTCCCCACTAACCCAGTCACTTATATAGACACTTCACCCCCTGTTGACAACAGAGGCTATTAGTCCACAACTAAATCTCTCAGCTTATGTCATCAAACGAACAACATTGCATCACAGGGATCATATTACCCTTCGTCACAGGATGGCCTGTTTACATAATCAACACATGTGTATCTGTTCCACAATGATGCCATATTCTGCCTTGACTAATGATTAGTCTCTGAATATATATAAGTTTGATAGTAACAAAAAATTCTGTTTAAATTAGGAGCCCCTGTGAGATGGGAAATTCAGAACTTGAGGATTAAACGACCAAGCAATCGATCATGTTTTCTCATAATCGAACGCAAACAATTCTGGAACACTTGTTTGCATTAATGATATTTTGCACAAGGCTGGTTTAGTCTGTGTCATTAAATTTACATTTCATAAGCTCTACAAGCTCGTTCCATGTCATGATTTTGAATTTATCTTAAAGACTTCAAGAAATTTATGTTCCTAACATACTCGTCATGTTTTAAAGATGTGAAATTTACAAGTCCATTTTGTGCAATTTGCAAAAAATAAACCCAAAGAACTATATGTTTTTTCTTTATTTTTGTGCATTAACAAAAATAACCAGCTAAATTTCACAAATGACGCCAACCAATTATTTTCGATGATTGATTGATTGTAATGAACCAATCGTCAATTATGAGATTTTAACCAATTCCCAACACTACTGTCCTTACGTAAAACGTTTTGTAATAAGAGTGAGAACATTAATATGAGCATTCAACTCAGATCTATCTTCAACATTGGGATCAAAGAAAATGACCAAATTGAAAAGCAAGTAGAGGTCCAAATGTTCAGAGTAAAATCTTCTGTAAAAGAGCAAATCACATGACAAGGGCCAAATCAACAGACATGCTATATTGCAGCAGAGAACATTAATAGAAATAATGTCACGAACATGTTAAAGAAGAAAAATCAACACTATCGAAAGACAGATTGTCTTCAAAAGTATAAGAGATAAGGAAAACAGAAAACAAATCCTACCTACACACTCTACCACCAATCTAATATTGAATCAAATGTATTTAGGACCTTGTGAATATTTCCATCAGGCCTCATAGTGTAAATAAACTTTGCCCAGTCAAATGTCCATGATAGTGCAGAATGTAATTTCAATCTGGCACCACTGAACCGCAAATAGAAAACTTCCTCAATGATCACTCAACTGATATACATTCGCCTGTGTTATTGTGTATACTGCTCAAGACAACCGACCATGCTTCTCAATGCTACAAGTACTGCTAACAGGCACCTGAACTGTGTTTACACAAATATATTGTTTATTGTGTAACTCCAAAGTAAGCTATATTCCAGCCACACGAAGGAATACATGAAGAGAAATAGACATAAACAAACAACACAACTTTTTGGTGTAACAATCAGGGTTTTACATAGCTCTTCGAAAATGGGAGTCCTATGGACTCTGCATATCTTTTTCAGAGTCCAGTTCCAAAATTGGGAGTCCATCAATATGCATGAATGGGTACCATTTGAGGATGATCATGTTATCACGCGTCCCGCAAAACCCTGACAATACTGACTTATGACATGTGGCCAGGATATGATCGAACATTCTTGAGATACAAGGAGTTGTGGAAATGAACAAGAAGTGAGTGATCCTGTCCAAGACTGTTATTAACAGTGTTAAATCGTTTATCATTTGAACATGTTATGGTCAAAGAGCAAAGGGTGATTCTAATGAAGACCTGTTCATGCAATCCCATCCTTTATACTTACACAAGCATAGTATTCATACTAACTGGAAATTATTTTCGACCCCTTGAGAGGATCATTATGCTCATAGCTGGTCTAAAATCCATCATAAACGACTGTCAAGAATCTAAAATTGAGATCACAAACCTTCCCTGGTCATGTTGTTAGAGTTATAATGAATACAATGGCATAGTCAGGGTGAATTGTGTTTCGCTGATAACTGGAGCCAAAAAGAAGGTTATTCAATGTTTAGTCAAACTTTCCTGAACTGAACATGCTGCAAACAGTGTAAACATACCTGTGCATTGAGGAAATTAAGATCTTTAACATTCTTAAAAAAAATCAAAATCTGATCAAAATAAAAATTGTTTGGGCAGTTTGCCTGCCAAAGGCACTTTTTTGGAATCTTGTGTAAAATCAGGATCTTGGATACAATCCAATTCCATGGGATAATCCATTTAAACACTCCTTTCAACACATAGTTCTTAGATGACACACACACACAGACTCATCGAATTCTTTCCCTACATTCGTTGCCAACCTGTTCCGCGAAACAACAACAGTATGCCCACTCAATGTGACAAAACGGTACCGTAAGATGTGCTGATGGATGAAAACAGTTGTTTCCAAATGAGAACAATAATCTCCAGAAAGAAACAGCACAACTGAAAACACAAAATAGCACCGAACAATTTACACCAACAGCATGCCCACTCAATGTGACAAAATGGTGCCGTGCTGAAGATCTGCTGTTAGATGAAAATAATAATTTCCAAGATAAGAACAATAATCTCCAGAAAGACACTGCACAACTGAAAACACAAACTTACAAAACAG
The DNA here is from genome assembly GCA_008038995.1 of Haliotis laevigata. Classification (NCBI taxonomy): domain Eukaryota; kingdom Metazoa; phylum Mollusca; class Gastropoda; order Lepetellida; family Haliotidae; genus Haliotis; species Haliotis laevigata. The sequence goes on along the minus strand of VKKT01003010.1, from coordinate 68,539 downwards.
CACCGAAAAATGTTAAATCTCCTTCCAGTCATGGAAACGTGAAGGCAGCGTACCAGTGTTGACTGGACATGCAGGTATCACACAAGACACTCAATCCACACAGTGTCATTTACTGCTTGCAAAAAGCCATGCGAAAAGAACACACAAGAATGTCTTACAAATTTGGCACAGCCAGAAACACCCCACAATGATGTAGCTAGCACAGGCCCCATGAGATCTGCCCGTCTGCTACATTCTCTGAATGCAGCCCATCTGTACAAGCATCTGTCCTACAAGCATCTGTACAACTGTCACGCTTTCAGTCATTCCACTGTGGTTCAAGGGACTACAGCCATTCCACATAGGGTAATCCCACTCTACACAAGGCTCTTCTGTCTGCACAGTGAGCGCTTCTCCCCTCCTCTACCATAGCAGACGGCTAAATATAGCACACTTGCTTTCCCCCATCAGTACCTTGCACACTGATGACAGGCAGTGCACTAGGGAGCCAGGATGTGTGAGGAACCGCATGTGTTAGCAGGAGTTATTCACCAGTAGAACAGTATGTTGTGTGGTGTTCAAAATTAAACTACGATCCTTGATTACTGAGGTTATTGTATTTGAATCTAGAGACCTCCATAAATCTTGGACATAAAGGCCATGACAAGGATCTCTTGACTTTTTCAAATGCTTAATCTTGAATTTGAACTATCCATTATAATCCATGATGAAACTTTGTGATAGTAACACTGAGAGGCTTTTAACATTATTGATAACTTTTTCACGGATTGCATGGACTTTTTATCACATTTAGAGGTGCAGGTTTTCAGTATGTTCGTGTGTCTGACATGGAATAATCAATCATTGATACATAGCACAAGTACTCTCATGTGACTGTACTTCGTTAAAACTTACCAAAAGTAAGAAAGTAAGCCTGTGAGTCTAAAAGGAAAGTCACAAAACAAATACAACTATTTCCCAATACGATGCATATGCTGATGCTTTGTTCATAATATTAAGCAGCAATTTGGGTGACTTTTTATATTTCATAGGGTGTCAACACTATTGAAAGAGCTTGAAACTTCCTCACAAACTGTCTTACATTTGGAAATAATATTTTTCATTTCAATCATTACTACATTTCAGATACAACTGTGTGAATATATGCATTTTCCATTATAAAATAACGAAGAATTCACTGTTGGTGAAATACGTTTGATTTGTGCCCAAAATTATGAATGAATCCATGCAAGAAATATTCATCTGGGCAGATGAGTTTGTATCACATAACATATAAATATATCAGTGTATTGGTCAATCATGACATCCGTAGTCTAGGGTACCCTGTCAAAGAAGCTAAGAAAAGTTTCAGGCGAAGACAACAGTGTACGAAATGGACACTGGCCCACGGCTAGTAAAAATCCAGTCAGGCCAGTAAATCTCCACAGTCACCTGCCAGACTTGCTAGTGAATTTTCATGGGGTCATTTTGTAAATATATCACTCTCTCCGACTTGTTAAGTTATTATGCAATTTTAACTCATGTAAGATTATGACCTCATAGAAATCTTCTTCATATCAGCAGCTTGATGATGAAACCTTCAAATTTTCCAGCAAGTGAAATATTTTGTGGGCTAGTAACTTTCAGGCATAGCTAGCCCGTCTGGCTAGCAACATCTGGAAACTATTTCACACACTGGAAGACAACAGAGATTTTTAACATGCTTTTGTTGTCAAGAGCTTCCATTTATTATGAGTGCCAGTTGATTATCTTACTTTAATATCAAAATGAATGATTCATTTGCAAATTATAATCTACAGTTCTTATATGGGCAAATTGGAATTATTGAAATATCTTTATTATCAATAGGGTCAAGAGTTTGTGGGAAATAATAGTTACCTTCACCATGCTTACTGACTAGACTAGAGTTCAACTTTACTAGTTAAGACATAGTAGGATAAGTTATCACTCACTCTCTGCCTACACACGATCTACAGGTTCAAGCTTGAAGCAGAACTGGTTTTGTTTAGCCTCGATATCTGGCGTAGTTTCAGGGAGTTGTCTAACTCAATAGAGCCTGACAAGTCTATATTATCTGTGCACAAATTCGCATCCTGCACATCTCTTTCATGTTAGTCAAAATGAAGGGAAACCGACACCAGTTGCCAGGCGACCACGTGCCTATTCCAAACATGGTCAAAACCGAAAGAGGATATATCCTTCATGTAAAATCCTATTTTGAAAACTTGCAATCCTATCAATATTTCACAGGCCTGCGTGTTAGCATAGGTCATACATACACCAAACCCACTGTATGAATATGGTCCAAAACGCTCGAGTTCACACAACTGTTTTATAAACGAGAAGGCAGAATAAATGGTCTAGACAGCCAAACAAGTCTAACTTCCATCAGCATCCTTGAAAAACATTGGGCCTCCGAGCACCTGAGAAGGATCTCGGGTAGGCAAAATTATCTTTTTTGCAGGAATTAAGTTCCTTTCTCGAATTAATATTACATAAACAGTTGTCCTAAATGTATGTTAATTAGCTGACCGGTCCTGGTTACCGATTTACCATAAATCTTGGCAACACTTACTCGCTGACCTACGTTCTCGTCTTGTCGTGTCTTCGCTTTAGGCAGCTGCCATGTTATGACGTCACGAAAGAGTACCTGCGCTAAGGGCAACACGATTACCTCCCCTGATTACATCGAAGCGATACCCACCAAATAATATGTGTCTTTAAAAGAAGTGTAATTTTAAACGCATGTATAACCCTGTGTTGTTCATATAACACTGGTTAAAAAGCTATATGGAGAAATAATTTTCTTTCGGATCAAAACATGCATATGAGATGTAACTATAACTCACACGAAAAATATTTCCATCATAAAAAAAAGAGTGCACCAATAATACAACCTGTAACATTTAGATTTTTATAATTTCTATTCTATTTCTCACCACACCCTTTGTCGTACTGAAAGAACTTATTAAATATCATGCATAAATTAATCGACATTTTATGTAAGAATTCAAGTTACACATAGTCAAATTATTTTGTGGCAAAGCACAGCTAACAAATTATCATACACCATACAAAAACCCATGTTAAATTGCATAGGGTAGTCTATGGTTAATTTTCACAACCTCATCATGAATAATTGGTTAACAAAATAATGAATGCTTTGTACTTTAAGATGTATTTATGGATCTTTCTTCGTCGTCGGTTTCAGGATTACCCTCACGTCCTTCATTCCTTGCCTTTCCTCACACAGGTTTGAGAAGTACTGTGTTCATTTATAAGTCTTTCGTATGTATTCCAGTTGATCAAAAGACCTAATGAGTTAAGTCACTCTCGGGTAATACGTATCTTGTATCAGGGAGACTATATAACGTATATTATCCCTGCTTGTATTCACCGGCGTGGTATAGCAAGGGTCTCACTCACTCACTCACGTCTAGACCTACAGACTGGGAACAGTTGTCCAAAACTACACGAACCTCTCTGAAAAACGCCGGGTATGATGGCCTTCCAAAATAAATAACCGCGCGTTTATGTAAGGCTTTGTGGTATATGATATGTTTGTGATAAAAAGGGCGGAGTTGTCTGTTTTGGGGCTGTATAACTCCGAATGTAAAACAGTGAACAATGGTTATGACGAACTCACAGGGACCACTACTTTGAGTGTAACTGTTGTTTGTTCTTCCCATTTCGACTTACATTTGCTTGTTGTTTAACGCCACACTCAGCAATATTCCAGCTATATGGCGACTATTTCGATTTACATTTAGTCTTACATTTCGACTTACAAATAAAGCAAATGGACGGGACCAGTTCGAACTATTCGTCATTTGGTTAAAAGTGTGTTCGTCATAGTGTACACTGTTTTCGTCTCGGTTCCTTCAATTGCCACATAGCTTATCCTCCATCATATCACCGCCACTGAACTAAGCATGGGGCATTACCATGACAACAACCCTTTGTTATATAATACTTGTAGTTGAGTGCATGACGTGGGGTAAAACGTCTCTTTAAAGACCCCGTTATGTCATTAATTTGCAATTGATCAGTTACTTGGAGCTCATACCATATTGGAGCAAATCAGATTAATTAGGCTGTTTATTGTCAACAAGGTCAAACTGGACTATCTGATTACATCTCGCATTTAATTAAAAGTTCCACGTATTGTCAAAGGTAACAAATAAAATGAAAAATCAAAGAAACAACCATGTGCGTCGGGATTATTTTAAACAACAACAAAATAAAACAACAGAGTAAATATTTCGTTTTTTGATTCTGACTTTATACAAGTCGCAAACATTGTATACGCGTTGCCAAAACACCATGTATAAAATGGAATAAGGACTTTCAAACTTACAGTTGTTTTTCTTTGAAAGATATATATACGTAGAGAAACAAATAAAGGAACACAGGAAAATTCAAGTGTTACTTTAATATTTTCCTGTTTTCATCACCAGCTTTGAATAGCGCTCTGGTGATGAAAACTGGAAAATAATAAAGGGACGCTTGAATTTTCCTGTGTTTCTTTATTTGTTTCTGTACGTATATTAAGTCTAAATCAAATAGAACAGCACTTGGCGATTGTCCTCCAAACAACTGCCATTATGTAGGATGTAGATCTAGGATGCTTTCCTTGCTAAATGTGGGGTCTGCTCCGAGCACCAACACGACTATTCAGATCGTTGTTAAAATAAATCTCCTGATTGTTCAATCTGTGTTAACGATTTTTGTCGTGATGTATCGTCCTCATACACGATAGCAATTAAACTCGAATTATCTCACACCGACCTCAAAACCTGACCACTTCTATCTTCAACAGAAGACTAAAACTCGACACTTCCCTGTTCCTGATTATCAGAATCAGACCCAATTACGTCACTCACTGATCAACACGTGAAGATCCGGGTTAGAATTNATCTTCAGTAACCCATGATTGTCGTAAGAGGCGACTAACTGGATCGAGTGGTCAGGTTTGCTGACTTGGTTGACACATGTCATCGTATCCCAACTGCATAGATTAATACACATGATGCTGATCACTGGATTGTCTGGTCCAGACTCGATTATTTACAGACCGCCGCCATATAGCTGGGATATTGCCGAGTGTGGCGTAAAACTAAACTCAATCAATCAATCGAATGATCTTCCACCGACCTCAAAACGTGACCACTTTTCTTTTCTGACTAAAACTCGCCACTTTACAGTTACTGTTTATTAGAATTAACTTATCAAAACCAGATATGTTCTGTCTAATTCGACCCCCCTTCCTCTGAAGCGGTGACATCAATCGAAATATCCAATTTTGTTGAGACAGTTCTCCGAATAGCGGGCAAGAATTCAAACTGCAAGATCTGAACTGACTCCCAAAATCAATCTTGACAAAATAGCATTGTTCATAGTATACCATTATGACAAATTGGCGTTGTACCTTGATGTATTCAGGGTCAAAATTTCGAGCTCGAGACACCAAAAGAGCTCTGAGACCTCAGTCAAAAGATTTGCATAATGTTTCACGTGCGTCAACGATTATTTTCTGTGAGAACACGTGCTCATATGCTGCTACCAGCAGTAAAAGAGGAACACTACAACTCAAAATCTTTTTTTTCTTACATGTCACCCCCTCCCATTCACAGCTAACCTGTATGACCGTAAACCATGGGCTTTGAAAACATCTTCTTCCCGTAGACAAGAGCATGACTAGTGGGCTATTATTATTCCTTTATTGACAAAGATTATGTATCAAACCTATTCTATTTCGTGAGTGCGACGTTTCGATACAGATTCTTATACGGTGGTCAAGCAGGATATCATTTGTGCTTGACATCGGTACAAGAATCTGTATCGAAACGTCGCACTCACGAAATAAAATAGGTTTTATACATAGACTTTGTCAATATTAGATTGTGGTTGGATTTATCGCTGTATAAATTTTCAGTATTATTATTATTATTGTTCATAATGGTGTCCCTCGATAGGACTCGATTATACTGATGCACTGCTGCAATATAGCTGGACTATATTTTTGATTGCGGCGTACGATAACACTCACTTGTATCTTTAGGTACACACAGGGAGGAATGGGTGGTGCATTGGTCAGTGGCACAGCAATTCGCTGTGCAGAGTTATGTCCCTTAGGCATATTAGACTTTGTAATGGGTTCGAATTTCAGAATCGCACTGATCCACTTTCTTGGTTTGTCAACACCAACCCTTCTTATAGGAAAAGACAGATTTATGGATGTCAACTTCTTTATTGTGAATAACACGACGTTTCGGAATAGTATGCTTGCTCCTTCATCAGGTGAATGCTGCATTCACCTGCATTCACCTGATGAAGGAGAAAGCATTCTTTTCTTATGCATTCCACTTCTAAATGCCCTTCAAAGACCTCTTATAGGCTTTACCAAAGTGCTGAACTCTAAGGCCTGAATGACATTGGGCTTTCCACTCACATCAAGCCAAGATTCTATGATGTGCCTGAAACGCATTTCAAAGTGGCGTTGAAACCAACTCACTCACACACATCAACACGAATCCCGAGATTCAAATAGTCAAACCAGGCCATACCACTAATGTATCCAGTCCATTGTTTTTGTTTTAAAAACGTAAAAAACCTGAAGATCCGGTTTAGAATAGGTCTTCAGCAACCCACGCTTGTCGTAAGGGGCAACTCACGGGATTGGGGGCTCAGGCCACAGCCCCTCGTGTCTTTGCGAGGATTAAAGATGTAAAAATATATTAAGAAATTGAGATGACTTCCCAACTCGAAATCCTTCACAGTACAACGTCATGACAAGGTCATGATATATTGTACTGTAAAACATTTCGAGTTGGGGGTCATCTAAAAAAAAATTTAACCTTTAATCTTCGCAAAGACACGAGGGCCTGTGGTTCAGGCTCGCTGACTTGGTTGACACATGCCATCGTATCCCAATTGCGTACATCGATGTTCATGCTGTTGATCACTGGATTGTCTGGTCCAGGCTACATTTACAGACCGTCACCATATAACTGGAATATTGCTGAGTGAAACAAACATAATGATGTGGAGGCTATGTGAGATATAGTTCTAACGCTTTCACTTTTACAAAGGCTAATATGGTACATGGCCGCGAGTGGTACGATGCTGGCATGGAAAGTTGTAATTGCGTATTTGCTGTTTCATCGATCTGGCGTACAGTCAAGCTGCATGTGGTATTTATTGTCAACACAATATGCAATCGGCATCGGCCGATGTATGATATTGATAATGGAAAGTTGCCATGGAAACAGACTTGCTATTGCCTTTTCGTTGCTTCATCGATTTGATGTGTTTCAGTTGCATATACAAATAATAGTTATAGATGACACACAACAACATTTTCTAAACGTCATGTTTTATTGACCACATCGCTGCAACAAATTATATGTACTCATGCCAATAATCGTTGTCACACACACACCCCAACCCCCCCACCTCACACCCCCACCCCCTCTCCAATCAAAAACATTGAAGGGGGTGACAACCATTATTGGCATGAGTATATAATCGGATCATATTTCTTCAATATATTTTAGTATATATTTATAGGTTTTAAGCTAAAGCAGTATACAGAATTAGTAATTATAAAAATTATAAACAACAATAATGGTGGTGATGATGATGATACTCACATACATAATACTCATATGATAAGTTATGATAATCATATGATTGTATCATACTCGCATGGCAATGTATTCTGTTCACATAGGCAAAGTGTACAGAGCATATTAGTGAGCAATATATAAACATCAGATGGCAATATATAATATAAATTTCACATGGAACTGTATGATATTAATATTGCAAAGTACGATGTTCCTATAGCATGAGACTATAACACTATATTCAGATATGGTAATGTATAATTCAGAGGTCTATATATTATTCTCGCAATTCGAACCCAGTATGGTAGTATCCTGGGCGGCTAAGGGAAGCAACTCGTGCAGCAATTGTGACGCCTTTGACGACTGGGCAACCTGTGTCGCAACATGAAAACATCATATCGAAATGTAGTCAAATGTCCGCAGCTTGTGATTGGAAGTAGCGAATGTCTTAATAGTGAGGGAAGATCAGCTGCCATGACCTCATTTATTCAGCCGCGGCTTATCTGTGTCCGGACTAAAACCTGTAGGAACAGAAATCTATGGTTTTGAGGAACTTTAATAAGAGAATCCAACACTTAGCAGCAACAGCATTAACATGAAGTCATAGAGTAGCTAGCATCACCGGTAGTAGACAAAAGTAACAATATATTTTCGTTTGATGATTCGGATACTGTCAGGATATCAGCAAATACAAATTTGCATATTAAAGGGGAAGTGTACACGAAAATTAACCTTTTTGTCTTGCACAATCAAAGGGCGTTAACTCTGGTATGTTTAGCTCGGCAAAAAGGACCGCATGATGGCATAACACTTTCGCACTTATTTTGAGGGTTATACTTTCATTGTAAGAAAAATGAGTGTAGAATTTCAAACATTGATATTGAATAATTAAAATATTTCATTTTGTTTCACATAAGAATAAATGTGATTTTATCGTGTACACTTGCCCTTTAAACCTCTATCTGTGAATGGGAGAATCGTGAAAATATATAAATGACGTCATAATTCAGTGACGTCAGTCCAATGGTTTAGGTCCTCTTTTATGTATTGATTTTAAACAGTATTGTTACTTTTTTTTCTTTCTGATGTGTTTCAAACGTAACATTATGTATGATCATATTAGTGCGTTTTAATGAAAGAATGTACATGGTCAATGATATCCTTTAGATATATTACTTTAGATTGTTTTCATACATGAACCGTCCCACTGTTAGTGTGTGGTGCATTAAATTAGCAAATGAATTTAAACTGAATTTCTGTGTGTTGAAATCGAGTTGAAATCGAAAATTCGATTCGTAACATTTCTTAAAGTAAGTACGAATCCCATCTACACAAAAATAACGTCTGAATTAGTATCTGAGAAATGTCGTGGATTCAAGTAAAAAACGCATGTTCGAATCACATCTACACAAAAAATAACGTCTAAATTGGATTCAAGTGAAAAACGCATGATTCCTTACGACCTTGGACAAGCGTCGTGAAGATCAGGATAAAGAGTTACAGACGCCAAATGCTTGTGATGTGAGGCGACTCATGGAATCGAGGGTTCAGAATCCGGGTTAGAACTGCTCTTCAGCAAACCATGCTTGTTATAAGACGCCACTGACGGGATCGAGAGGTCAGACTAGCTATAGCTGACTTGGTGACGATTCCCCAACATGGGTACAATGTGTGAAGCCCATTTCTGGTGTCCCCCGCTGTGATATTGCTGGAATATTGCTAAAAGCGGCGTAAAACTAAACTCACTCACCTGGTGACGATCCGGATAAGAGTTGGGTGATGCATATCGATGTAAATGATGCCACCCACAAGCTTGTCTAGCCCAACTTAAACTAAAGGGATACTGTCGTCCGGCTCGCTGACTGTTGATTAGATGTCATCACATCCCAAATTCGTGAA
>VKKT01003007.1:123424-134474 GCA_008038995.1 Haliotis laevigata | reverse complement strand
TGGGGTAGCCTAGTGGTTAAAGCGTTCGCTCGTCACGCTGAAGACCCGGGTTCGAATCCCCATGGGTACAATGTGTGAAGCCCATTTCTGATGTCCCCCGCCGTGATATTGCAGGAATATTGCTCAAAGCGGCGTAAAATTACTCACTCACTCATTGCTACCAGAAAGACCCCAATTGACTTGTGAAGTGAAAATAAAATCATGTGTACACGGATCCATTATACGGGGTAATGACGTTATTGCCTATTAGCATGAACTCGGTGTATGGAGTTTAACACACATTGATTAATTCATTCATTAATGTATACCTCGAGTGATTAAATCCCTCACACCCCTTGTCTCACGCTTCACATACACACCCGCATGTATCATATCCATATATTCTCATATCCCAACCCACCTACAGACCCTAAAACACAAAACACCGCCCTGGATTATATCTAAACCAGTAATCCAACTCGGTCCGTAGCCCAACCCATAAAGAATGTATTACATAGGGGTCCGACTCAAGTCTGAACTTATTTGGTAATCCAGATTGAATCATTTCTGCAAATTAAACATTAGTCTCGGCTCCATCTGAATTTTACTCTTTGTATGTTGGTATATATTTATCAATGGATTTTATTAATTAATTATGTATTTCTTGGATTAAACGCTCGTCACCTGTTACAGTACACGTGCTATCTCTGGCGTAAACGTTTTGAATTTCCAAGGTAAACTGTTGTTTTGTTTGAATCACTTTCGTCGGTCACAAAAATGTCCGCTTGAGCTTTGATCTGTCCTGAATCAAACGTCGAGCACTTAGTTCCCAGATTGCGACTCCAACGGTGAAACGAAACGTTCCTGATGTCGGAGCTGAAATACGTTTTTTAAATCCTCTGCACTTTAATTGTATTTTTACAAGGATTAAACCGGTTGTCCTAATACCTGAAAATAACCGACGTGGGTCAGAGAAAAGAATCAATTGCCAACAAGGCATCCGTTTCTTTTATCAAAATATCACCCTATAAATCTTTTAGGATACATTGTGGTTAAGTGTTTTATGTAGAAATGGAACAGTATACGAGAGAGACTTTATTAGATCGGTTACAAGAGAATGTCTTCGTTGAGGTACTGTCTAAAGATAGAACGAGCGTATACTGTCTAAGTCCTGGCTAACATGGCCTTCATTCAGATCCCCATACACAGAGCCCTTGCTGTTAACAGTGGTAACGTCATGAGAACACAGACCTAAGCCCTCTGAGCCTAAGCAAACACTTTTCTTTGCCCCACAAACTCCCAACTCTTGTCTCATTGTGCACTGGGTGGCGAGGTCTCGTCACTCAAACACCAGAGCACGTGCAGGGGACGGGAAATGTCTGATCAGACGTCAGGGACTGAGGTGGGAACAATCGGAGGCGTTAGTGGCGCATAGCTGAACATCAACCGTTACACTATTAACGTTCCAGATTTGAAGGTGGAGCGAGTAGATGACGGACTTCATAACAAAGAATTACCTCAGTCACACAGGAATCCATCCTTTGCTATATAATCAATATCCACCCACCCACTTCAACCACAGCACTCCCTAAAGACACGACCCACCCTAACCCTACCCAGCCCCACCCAGGGGATGGAACAATAGTCCCTTACGCCATAATCATATCCTGCTGTTGAATCAAATATTACAATGTGACTATAATGATAATATTAATAGTACTCACGATAATGGCCTGGTACTATTCCTTATCTGAATAAACAAAAGCTTTAGCAAACTGTTCTGACCAATGTTTCACTGATTCTATAGTGCTAACCGCCTTGTTATCGCTTAAGTCCCAACTCCATGATGGTAATTATGTAAGAAAGAGATGTTACGGCGAGGCATTAAATGGCGAAGAAACTCCGCCGTATTGTGTTGGTTTGTTGTTGAACGCCGCACTCAGCATTATCCCAGCCATATAACGGCGCAAATACCGAGTCTGGGCCAGAAAATCCAGTGATTGACCTCACAAGCTACGGAGGTGCAACAGGACGACATATGTCAACCAACTGCAAGTCAGCGAGGCTGGTCACCCGATCCTGTTAGTCCTGATCCTGTTAAACCAATTCTCCAAGCCGGATCTTCACCGGTCGCAGTAATGAGTAAGTGAGTGTGTTGAGTTTAACGGTGCTATGGACAGTATGCCATTGACTTCACTGTGTGTCAGCTAGTTGTGAAACCCGTGTGGATTAGCATATAACACACAAATTCAAGTTAAAAGACCTTTTTTTAAAATGCAGGAATATTCGATTCTGGTGATCGCGTACGAACTGATTTCATGAAGGGGTGCGGTTCGATTCCCCGAATACCCGAGTGAACCGTAACAGCCATACTGTACATGTTTGCTGGTAAATACAAGGCGTATATAGGTCAGCAAACTTTGACCTTACACATAAGCCAAGCAGAGAGATCCGTGTTTGTTGGAGTCGTCACCGCATATAACACACATCAAGAAACAATTGCCAGTGGGTTGCCATGAATAGGACAAGAATAGAAAATCCCTTCCTTCTACAGTCAAATCAGCGAGATTCAGATTTGGAAGAGTTTCCCTTTATTATGGCCAACGTCGATTTAAATAAAAGCGACAAAACATGTTCATTATCATAACAAAAGCCACCGTATTGCTCCAGCTAGGACACGAGTTTGTGTTGAAGAACCACTTTTATAGTGATGACACCCGGTGTTTGCGAAGAGGTACGCTTAACATGCTCCACTGGCTGCCCTCGTCTCTGTGAGGAGGGGCAGTTTACGCGAATAGAAGATGGTTCCAGCTTTGGTTCAATCCTACAAGCACCACAAGAATCATCAAGGATCACGAAAGGAGGGCAATATCGACCATGCGACCTATACATTCTATTGTTTTCAAATCTATGGTAGTTTCGGTGGCCATTTGGCCATCCAAAGGTTTGTTAACATTCTTGATTATACATACATTCAATAATAGTCCTCCCAGACGTTGGAATGTAAGTACTCGTTTCTGGGCTAGGCAAGTCAGTGATTGACTTCATTACCATCGATCGATCACATGCAGTCAACCAATTCTCCGGGCGTGACCACCTGATCCATTTCGTCTCCTCTGACAACAAGAACTTGTTACTTGGGATTGTTCTATATATTCTTACCACTAATTCCCACGGACTAGGCCATCAAAAGAACCAAAATAGACAGATACATTGAACGTTTGATGTTTACAGATAGGGACCTAAATGTATTATCGATACAACAGATATATGGTACACTGTAACTCAAGGTTGATGATAACAGTCTAGTGTATTTCTCTAGAAGGGAGTTGCGTGAAGCGTCCAATCGTCAAAGACGCCGCACTTTACTATGCAAAGGTGGGCCTAGATTTTCGAAGCTCTCTTAGAACTAAGATAGTCGTAAGTTAATGTTAATGTATGGCACTTACGCCTATCTTAGCGCTAAGAGAGCTTCGAAAATCTAGGCCCTGCGTCCCTTTTGAATGCCAGAAGCCCATGACCCTGGGTCCGAATCAAATATTTCACCCTAGTATAATTCTTGTTTTGATAGCTGCTTATCGGTGAGTCTGGGCCGAGTTGGGAAACTGCATGGGAAACACCTAAACCTGCATCACTTCAAGCTTTTCTCCCATAGCAAGAAGACACGACGAAATACTTTGATTCTATTCAAAGCTAAATTGCAACACTCACTCACTCACTCCTCTGTATGTGAGGCCTACTTTTACTCCATCAATATACATCGTTTTTCGTACAATAGCACGTCGGTAGAATAGCACATTCTATTCAGCAAAGCTGTTATCAAAATATATTGAACGGTTTGCGCACCGCCATTCCGCCAACTGCGTAACATTGATACCTATTCACTGGCATTCTGCATAATGTTCCCCAAACACATTCAAAAAGGCCAAATGTTTAACAAATGGGCGTCGAAATCGAGTTGTAAATGAAACTCGTAATGTCCACAGTTGAAAAGCAGAGCAGCTGTAAGGATGATAGCAAGTCATTCTAAAGACATAACACGCCAAGTTGAGCGTGTTGTATGTTTCGTTTCTGGGTAATTCAGACACAACTCCTCAGATGGGTGGTAGTGGTGGGTTTGTCATGATGTTGAATGGATATTGCTAAAACCATGCATACGAGGTCATTGACTAGTCATTTTTTCCAGAATTATAGCAATGCTGACAGCTAGCAGCTTAAACCTGAATTATAGAAGAACCCAAAGGAGAAGGACGAATCTGGGTGGATTTAGAGAAGGGGGATTCAAGGTGGATTTAGAGAAGGGGGATTCCGAACGGATTTCGAGATGGGGGATTCAGGATGGATTTAGAGAAGGGGGATTCAAGGTGGATTTAGAGAAGGGGGATTCCGGACGGATTTCGAGATGGGGGATTCAGGGTGGATTTAGAGAAGGGGGATTCAAGGTGGATTTAGAGAAGGGGGATTCAGGACGGATTTCGAGATGGGGGATTCAGGATGGATTTAAAGAGGGGATTCTGGACGGATTTCGAGAAGGGGGATTCTGGGTAGATATTGAGAAGGGAGGATTTACAGAATGGAGGATTCAGGGAGGATTTAGAAAATGGAGGATTTAGCGAGGTGTGGATTCAGGGTGAATTTAGAAAAGGGAGTAAAATCAGTCTAGAATCAGAGACGGTCGCAAGGGTTTATCTGTCACCGTCAAGCACGCTTAATATGTTATAGTATACAAAACCAAATCACTTGGTGATATGATACGACTTGGAGACAATTGAAATTTCCAGACTCATCTGGGATGTTGTAATGGGGCACCTGCTCCATTTTCCAAAACAGTTTATCCGTGCTTGATTGAAAAACATGACCTTTTTCATTCTAAACATATATATCAACAAGCATCTCGTCCCTCGTACTAGACTGTGGTACTAGATTGCGTTTTTCTATTATGCATGAGGGCCCTGGCTACGTACCCTCTAACGTTTTGATAAGAAATCGTTTTACTTGCGGGTATTTTGCAGCGTCTCCCCCAGTAGACTACACTTCTACATATTTTAACATGCCCTTTCGATAATGAAATATGTGGATTAAGATACAGTACTAGATGGTACCTCACTCCGTATTGTTCAAGCCAGCCGCGTTTATTAGCTGGGCGTCACCTTTTGAATGACGCCATTCTTATATGGTGGAGTTAGATCACGACCGATCACGACATGACAGCTGAGGATGGGACGCGCGAGCTGAACATTGTATGGGCTTCTTTGCATTAAACATACTGCGTACAATGAAAATTCCGAATACAAGGATGATATCGTTCCAAATCAGAGGCTGAGTTTGATTCAAAGCGATTTTGAAGTCTAGTGTCAGCTTAATTATGGAATGAGAGACTGGAGTGGACCAGGTTTCAGGCGTTTACCGATTTGGCGAAAATGAAAACTCCGACCAAATCAGTGAGTGAGTGAGTGATTTGGATTTAACCCGAACTGATTCTAATCATAGACCACTTTGGTGAATTTCTGCTCCATTCTTGTAGACCATTAACTCTTTGTATATGTAGACGTTTCGTGCGGTATACGGGGATTCTGGGTTGTCGGAGTACGTCCTAAAGGGGTTCGTACTAACGGGGTTCTTTAATGCGCCGACGTCCTGGTGTAAGAACGCGAAGGTTGACACTGAACAAACCCTCCGATTATTTACGTTGGTAATACCTGTGTATCATATGACTAGAGTAATTGTAGAGCTGTATCAGATGACCGTCAACAGGGGAACTGTGACCTTGGTTTGTCGTCTTAGCCGCTGTCATGGATGTGAGCTCACATAACAATCCCTGCCCCGCCTCCCTCCCCTCCTGACGACCTGCCACACATCACAGCCTTAATGATTGTGCCACACAACACCCCCCCTCTCCACCAACAAAAATGGCCGCGTTCCACAAAGCGATCTAGCTATAGTGTTAAATTACGACTATCGTAACTCTGCTGTTTGAACAATCGCTGACGATAGTCGTAACGCTGGAACAAACCACAATTCACAGAAAGATCGTAACTGCTGTGGTTCCTACACTTTAACGTAGGTTTAAACGGTCGTACTGCTAACACCGCTTCGTGAGACAGGTCCCTTCTGAAGTAAAAGCACCTGAATTAAGTCCGCTGTGTAGGGAAAACGCCTCCTGTCCGAAAACCTCAAGTATTTGACACTAGACACTGAACAACTATCCCGTGTTGAAGCTAAGTAATTAATACTCTTGAGTCAATGTCCATATTCAGGGTTAATCAACATAATATTGACTCGTGTTCCTACCGGAGAGTTCCGCGCTGTTACGAAGGTAACGGCACAGGTTAGTTGACGTAATGGTGTAGGAACAGATTCGTGTGCTACTTTTAACGACCTGATGACGTTATTTGATAGGACATATTTGAACACTAAATACATTGTGGCTATCTCTATGAAACAACACTGATAATCGGCTTTATAGGCGTGTTATGGCTAATATTGACATAATAACCCATACTACTCGTTGTATTGTGCATTAAGGACGAATTTGGGCCATGAGTATGTCGACTATTCATGAGAACATCAGTTGTCGCCCCTAGACAACAACCTTGCGGTATTACTGTACGACACCATCGTGCATTTGTTTGCACGTTATGAACCAATCATAAGAATTTGTGGCCGCACATTAGACCATAAATTTATATTGCTTGATCGGATGTTGAACTGAAAGGCGATAAGTGCTGGCTTGAGATGGTATCGACAAAATGGCGAAATCGTGTTAGTCGCTAATGTAAAGCTACAATTCACGCCTTCAAAAATGTTCATAAAAGTCCGTCGCTGAATTGAATGAGTGAGTGAGTTGGGTTTTGCGACACCTTTAAAAATATTCCAGCAATATCACGGCGGGAGACACCAGAAATGGGCTTCACACATTGCACACATGGTTTGAATCGATCTCGGGTATTCAGAGTGACAAGGGAACGCCTTAACCGCTAGGTTACCCCATCACCTCCCGAATTGAATTGAATTCAGCCAAACCTTTTCTTTGGGAAATGTATTTTTATAAGCGTTGGTCTAAAAACACGGGTTGATTTACTGCCCGTGCTGTATTGTTTTACGTTTATATATACATAGTCTCTGCCAAATACCTAGTTTAATCAAAACATTTGATGTAATACAGGTATATAGTTTTGGAACAAGTCTTAGGGTAATTAAAAATCATATATTATAATTTGCATTGCAGGGTAGTTTCGACAATGGTTTTCGAATATGTATCATAACAAATTTCAATTTCGCCACCAAAATGAAAACAAAAAAAGACAAGAAAACAAACTCGAAGTTTTTTAGCCGTCTGAAACAAATCTTTATAGGTTAGTGTCGTTTGACAAAGCTGTCGGAACGCGACGGATGTCGTAAGTCTGCGTTACGTACGACCGTCGTAAGTCTGCGTTACGTACGACTGTTGTAAGTCTGCGTTACGTATTTTTGTTACAATGATCTGGAACTGGGGCCACGGTGCGCGCCATTCTATGGCCCCCTCATTATTCTGCTTCGGAGCCCATATCGCAATGATAATTGACATACATGTCTCACGGACAGCTAGGAATTCTGTGATCTGACATAACGCCCCAGGCTCAACAACCGTCAGCTGCATCCAGAACGGGACATCATAACATTTCGCACAACGCTTGCCCCGCTTTTCTTGTTTAGAGACCACGTAAGGACCTTTTTATGTTATTTGTTAGAATGAGCAACACAGCCAGATGACTTAGAAACGGTTTTCAGGATTTATACATCGTAGACGTGGTCGTTGTGGCATCGGCAGTTCCTATTGAGAGATTTGAACCAATGACCACCGAATCCTTTCATGGGTAAGGGATACAAGGTCTCAGACAAATTATTACAAAAACACACCTCCGTTTTAGGTTATTTAGAGTGAGTGAGTTTAGGTTGACGCCGCTTTCAGCAATATACCAGCAATATCACAGCGGGGGACACCAGAATGGGCTTCACATTGTACCCATGTGGGGAATCGAACCCGGGTCTTCGGCGTGGCGAGTAAACGCTTTAACCGCTAGGCCACCCCACCGCCCCAGATTATTTAGAGAGATGACGAGTAACTAAACATCATGTATATCTTTCCATATTCCATTGATGTGGTCATCAGTCTGACGCACGTATTTATCAGTTTTGGGTTTTGGGGTGAAATCTATTTCATGGTAAAGATGTGAGAAGCCCATTGTTTTTCTTCAATCCATGAAAGTCGTAAGGGTCGACTAATGAAGGATGGGGATATAAGACTCGCTGACATGGCGGATACATGTCATCGTATCCTGTCGGCGTAGATCGATGCTCATGATGTCAATCACTGGATTGTCTGACTCGGTTATATATGGCATGTAATAACAGGCATTTTGCTGAGTCTGGCGTTAAACAATAAACACACTCACATCATTAGACAGCTCTGTCACGCGTTCGTCATCAATACCATGTTTACATTTCGTGACCTTCTGAACACGTATAATCGGTGTAGACGAAAGCCACATATTCATAAGACATTATGCTGACAATGCGAAAGAGCCATTACCGATTTGTTTAGGATCCAGTTACGAAGGAATTTAAGAAGGAGAAGTCACACCAAGACTCAGTTGAAATCTGCGCACACTACAAGTGATTATGACCTACAAACATATATTCGTATTCACTGACTGACATCTTTGAAATACGTCTCTTCAGTTTGTCAGGAAATATACTTAATGTTTCGAGACATTCCGGCGTTTTAGCTCTGGAAAAATCTTAAATAAAATTGTAAATCAGTTATGCACTTTAACTGGTATATATCATTTGTTTGTTTAAGTGACATTGACATTAATTATGGGAGTTAAGATGGAGTAGACCTCGTATTCGTCTTCCGAATAATAAAAATGCACTTCAAAGTAATCAACCCCGTGGAGACTTTTCTAAAGCCTGCTGAGAAGTCATATGCATTGCAATTTGACTGAAAATACACCTCTATCGGATTTTAAAAGGAAATCTGCCTTCTGTAACATCCTCCTATAAGAGCGAGTTAGCAGCAAATCCCCTCAACATACATCCGTCAATGTACACACAATGGTGAAACACGAACTGGTCAGATTAATATCTTGGATACTCGTGTTACGATGTAATGAGTGAGTGAGTGAGTTAAAAGCCTCTTTAAATATATTGCAGCCTCTGTTGTTTACAATCTCAATCTACCAAATAGTACTTAATAAGTTCGTTTTAAACATTAACCCATTTTCTCACAGAATTAAGTACAATAATTGTGTGTAGAATTCTTTAGGTATGCCATCCCAGCATATTTCAGATTATTTCATTTGGTACATGTTATATCTTCTCTTTAGTGTGGAATATATCATATACATTTTCGAATCTAAACAGGAGACAACAAATACAAACTAGAGCTAAAACTCCCAACACATGGCATGAGAATGACAAATCAGCAGAGAGTACGCAAAGTTACAGTTATAAAAAATTACCATGACATTATCTTTATGTAGCGAAACCTCCATAATCCGGACTTAACTGTTTTGGGAACAAAGGTAATTCACCATTGGTAGAAAGAGAAAGTAATGTCGGTCTGTGTATACAGAGAGTCTGCAATTATGTATATACTCTACTCCTCCAACAGAAACGCCCGGAAAGGCAGGTTTCCGTCTTTTGTTGACCTTGGACTTTCACTTGAAATGGTTCTTCTTACACGAGCAATGAAGTCAAACCGCAGAGTGCATCGTCTTTTAACAATACTGTTAATAGATTTCGAGTCGCCCAAAACGACCCCACAAGTCAAGACCGTTCAGACAATGTACAGTTATTGTCGACATTGCAGGAAATTGTAGAATTGTACTTGTACGTTTCATATTCAAATACTTTTGAGGATGGATGAGCGAGCTTTTCTCGCGATGAGGGGAATTATCGATCTATGTCTTCTCGGGACACAAAGACTGGAGACGAATCTTTGAAGTTACCGTTGCCATTGCTCGCACAGGTAAGGCATCGCAGCTGATCTACGAACGTACGAGTACAAGACACACAAAAAAACGAATAAACAATCCACCTACCTTGACTTTATCGCTGTCGAAGATCGCAGACGCACATCCGAGAAACACAAACATTAATGTCGCCAAAAATTCGGCTAAAACTGCTCTCCAAAACGGAAAAGATTTCGCCTCTCGCAAATCAAATAATTTTCCTGCTGCGCCAGGTCCGAATCTTATTGAATCAATTTTGTTGGCGACATACATGAAATACCCCTCCATGGTGAATGATTATCCGATGAGCAAAGACCTAATTGCTGGGAAGAACAAGCACTGCGTTCGAGCAGACGACACAAGGCGAGCAAGCAGCATCTATTGCTCGTGCGAAGTGTTTGACATGTATTTATATTGGTCACCAGTGTCACGTGACTGCTGCGACAGTTACACTCATTCATAAGAAGCACTGGAGTTGTGCTTCACGTTGCCCTGTGGGTCATTGGCGTTACTACGGCCATCGGAGTTGATACACTGTGGATACACGTCACTTTTGCCTTTGTGTGGTGTTTGGCTAGCTGGAATTGCGGGCTACGGTAGAATGATTTATTGAATAGTTATGGGTGGTTTAAGTGCGGCGGCACTTCGTGAAAGATTAGATGTGTCATTTCGTTGAAAGAAAAAAAGTGTTAATGAGCTTATGATTAGCATACGAGGTTATGTTCATGAAATGTTGCGTTATAACACTTTCAAACAGATACTCGTGTTCTGTGCAACATGCATGCCATTTGTGTAGTGTTTTGTGTCTCTATTTTTGTTTTAATTTTGCGTGGGGGTGGGGTTGGAGTTGTATGTCGGGTGGTGATGGGGTGGGAGAGGATTTGGGCCATTTTTACGAACAGTCTTGGGAATGAGAGTAAATTGGTTCGCGGTTTGGACTTGTCCATGGACCTTCCTAATAAAACTACCCATTAAGATCCGTGTTAGAATTGGTCTTCAGCAACCAATGCTTGTAAGAGGCGACTAACGGGATTGGGTGGTCAGGCTCGCTGCGTAGATGATGATGATCGACTGCT
>VKKT01003006.1:60555-73809 GCA_008038995.1 Haliotis laevigata | reverse complement strand
TTGAAGGGCTCTTAGCGTTACCCAGCACCCACCACGAGGAGGTGGCCCTTCATGGGTGCCCATAAAGGTTGAGGGTATCCCTCCCTGTCTCACTCCCTGCTTGATGGAAAAGTGTTCTGACTGACAGCCGTTAACTGCAACAAGAATTTTAAGGTCAGAGTAGCAGTTCACAAATAGCCTCCATGTCTGACCAGTGATTCCGAGGTTAGCTAATTTGACAAAGAGTCCACTATGCCATACAGTGTGAAATGCCTGCTTGTTATCAATAAAGGCTCCATACACTCAACTCCCTAATTCTAGATTATGGTGAATTGATTCTGATAAGTTAAATGAGGCTGTTGTGCATCCAAGTGCTGGTTGATAGCCTTGTTGTTGTGAATTCGGAAGTAAGGTACCAGTGCTGGTAAGCCATTTGGTAAGTTTGTTGTTCAAGATTTTTTCAAATAGTTTATAAAGAACTGGCAATAAAGTAACGGGCCTGTAGTTGTTTGCTAAATGTTTGGGCTTGTTGTTTCCTTTGTGAATTAGTATGATGACGCCTATCTTGCAGTATTGAGGAACATACTCAGATTGTATTGTTGCGTTGAATAGGCGTGTGAGATGAAAAATAAGCGGGGTCCACCATATATAATGTTTTCATTTTGTATGCAGTCCTTTCCAGCAGCTTTGTTCCGTTTAAGTGTTTCTACCATACATTGAGTTTCGTCACAGGTTACGGGTGAGGAAAATTCTTGGATGTGATCACGATTTGGTGAGGAAGATAACTCATTTAGTTTGCATTCTGTTTCTTGCAGGAAGTTCTGGTTAAAGTCTGCATTTGCATTTAACTTCAATCCCTTCTATAAGGATTTACACAACAAGAAATCTTCTCTTGTTCCGCCTCTTGGGCAAAGAATTAAAACATTAATTTCTGCTGCCGGTATTGAGCTGGAAAATATATCTCATCCCCGTCTTACTTCTTCTCCTAAAGTGGTTAGGCCAGAAGTCGACCTAACATTAACCACATTTACAAAAGTCAGAAACTAATGGATTACAGTATGAACAAGAATTTAGTCAATTAAGAAATAAATACAATACATATAAATCCTTATTTACTGGTAGATCCAAGGATGGTGGCGCAGTTGCTTGTCCCAGTGTCGTTGGATCCAGAACAAAATCTTCTAGAATACCGGATAACGGCTCTATTTTACAGCAGAAGCAAACGCCATATTAATGGCTCTTAGATATATTCAAAGACACCCTAAACATAAACAACATATAATCTTTTCTGATTCTCTTTCTTGCCTTCAGGCTATTAAAAACTCTTGTAAACATCCATTTTTAATAGAAATTATAGAGTTATATAAAGATCTTGCTACTGGCCAATACGACATCATCCTCTGTTGGTTACCCAGCCATGTTGGAATCTCTGGTAACACAATGGCCGATTTTGCTGCTAAGACAGCACTCAACAAATCTGTGACATCACTTCTCATACCATACTCCGATGACAAAGATACCATTAGATCGTACATCCGTGGTCTGATGCAGAAGACACGGGTCACTAAATGATGAGAGAATCACGGTCAAGCATGTCCTGCTTGACTGTATTGATTTTTCCATCACAAAAGATAGCCATTTCAATGTAAAATAGATGATGGATCTTTTTACTACTGTTAAGTTTCATAAAATTGGTTGGGTTTTTTAAGAATTTGATTTAATTCATAAATTTTGAACACTATGTTTTGCAGATAGATGTAATTTAATTATTGGTAGTTTTAGATTAATAACTTAGATTGTTAGTGGCGGTATCCTCGAAGGGGGTTAAAGTGTCGTAAAATTATTGTCGTCCTGAGGGGATACTTAAGTCATTTAAAGTAAATTTAAACTTACCCCCCTTTTAATCGTAGAATACGTGTTCTTTAATGTATGGCTAGATTTGTTTAAATTGCTCACAGCTGTAGGGATGGTGTTCCATGGTCCCTAGTATAGTGATCTACCTTCTGTTGTTAGCAATCTATAGCCCATTTTTAAATTGTACCGTTAAAATTGGAAATAGTGTTTTATGGTTACATGCTAGTTTTAAGTGTACATCTGTGATAGACTGGTTATTTTACTGTCCTTCACAGGCAGGTAAGTATATAAATTTGTTTTTATTTCATGTAAACATTTAAAAATTTACAACTTTCATAGTCACGATATGGCTGACATACTGCCGATGTGACTTTAAATTCGGTAACCGATGGTAACCCTCTTTATTGAACAGAAAGCTCAAATGATTTAAAGACAAACAAAAAAGCAAAGTACTGAATGAGTCACCCTGAAATATTCCCCTTTTGATTGGAATAGATTCCGAAGTCCTGCCGCCCCTGCCGATGCGAGTACATCTGGCTGGTGGGCTCTGTTGTCAGACAAGATCCTTCTGGTCAGGCGGTCAATTTTCTGGATGTCTTGTTTTGTCCAATCAAGTACTCTAAAGGAATAGGAAAGGACTGGCACAGCAAATGCACTGGTAGTTTTGACCTTGTTTCAAGCATTTGGCTCTGTGCTCCAAATTTCTTTAAGCGTGATTTATACTCGGCCTGAAGTTCGTCTTGAATCTTGGCATTCTTGAGCTTGTCTCGAACTTGCGTTCGAAGATAGGTGTAGGCCTGATCTTCCTCAAGATGCTCAATAACTCCTTCTAAACCCCACCCCCCTTTAACTTCACCAATCCATCATTAGTTACCTTGCCACGTTTCAGATGAAGAGTATCACATTCCTCTAGCCCAAATGTCGTGCCCATATGATTAGAAAAGGACTCGACAAGGAGAACCTGTTCTTTCAAATTGAGGTCAATGTCATCCATGTAAAGAAGATGAGTAGGCGGTGTTGGGGTTCTGTGCTGACGAGGTCCGAGATGGTAACCGTCCTCTCTACTTAGCAGAAAAAAAAGCAAAGGACTGAAGGAGCCCCCCTGGAAAATTCCCTTTCTGGTTGGAATAGATTCCAAAGTCTTCACCTGCCCTTGTGAGTACATGTCCAGTTGAATTGACGAGCAACTCAGTAAAGACTTGAGTAAATCAAGTAGTCGCTCAGGGAGGTCAATACAATGAAGAGACTTCAGAATCCATTCATGAGGGACAGAGTCGTATGCCTTTTTGTCAGCGAATGGAGAGGTTCCGGTGATATGTTTTAGCCTCTTCCAAAATCATTTTTTGTACAAGAAGTTTATCCTTGCACCTCAAACATCCCTTCCTTGCTCCCTTCTGCTCTCCATAAATTATGTCATTAGAAGAGCAGTAAGATGACACGAGACTTGTCAAACAACCTGTGAAGATTTTATATTGTGTATTCAAACATGTGATAGGGCGGAAGTTTTTGGGATCAGTCAAGTCTCCCTTTTGGGGAATGAGTATTGTGCGACCTTTGTCAGAACCATGGAGGAACATGAGAGAGTTGAAACAGTGAAGTAATGATGTCTGGACATAGGGGAACAGTTTCCAATACCGGTTTGGAAAGCCATTAGGCCCTGGAGCTGTATTAGATTTGGGCTTTTTGATAACTCATTTCAGGCAATCTGGTGAGATGGAACAGACAACCGACCTAGTTATTTTCTCATGCATTGCATGGTCATAATCACGGACCCATGGTGCCTTAAGGTTACAGTCGCCGGGTAGAGACCACAACTATTTCAAAAAGCTTTCATTGGCATCCATGGGAGGCCCTTTTGTCGTGTTCATGATCGCCCTTTGTTTTGAGTTGCCTGTAAAAATACTTTTCATTATTTCTAAAAAGTTTATTTTGTTTGATAAATGTGTTATTCATTTCCCATTTTTCCTTTCTTTCACTCCAAACCTTTAATTTTGCCTAAAGGGAATCGACAATTTGGAGAAATACCTTTTCTTTCGTTGTCTTGTATAGAGCCCGTAAGTAGGTCACGACACTTTGCGAGACCATAAGTTGTTTTGTACTTCCGGTGACAAACAACGTTTAACGGCAATGGTGATTACAGTGTTACAAGGAGCATGCCCTTGATAATTATACTCGGCACTGTGCCTCAGAAACTGTTACATGTAACAGACTGCAAAATCACTTGGACTAGGTTGCATTGTTAGCACGTGTATATCTGTCAAAGCGGCTGCAGAGGTGTCACAACGTCGTCTTCAGGCAGGCCCATTCATTAGTCGAGGTATGTTTACTCGTTACATCGATTTCTTTGTTTTCATTAAAGACTGGTAATAGTTTAAGCATTGCATGTGCAGTAAGGGTGGAGTTGACATGTGTGCAGATCGGTGACTCGTTTGATTTCCTTGGATATTTTACAGTAGGATTTTTGCAGTTGTTACTTTCATTATCACTTACATTATTCATCATGGCAAATATCCATTAAGTTTATCCGTATAATTTTCCTATATATGACAATGTACAGTTCTTTAGAACCTCATAAAAATATTTTGTCACCAAACGAGATGAGACAAAAACATTAATTATTGTGATTTTTTTAGTTTTTTGGGGTCAGTAAGTTGTGCAAAAACATTTTATAGGGAAGTGTTGATAAATAAGGTATCTTGCAGTTTGGAATTATCCAGAAGATAACTTTATCTGCAATGAAATTCCATGAGCAAATCTGAAACAAATATGCCAAATGAATTAAATAATAATTTCATAGCGAGTAAACAATGCTTATTATATCCACACATTGATTGGTGTCAATAGCTCTGAATAGGTGTCTCTCACAAATATATTCTGTAATGTGAGCTTGATTAATACAACCTCATTTAGCATTTGTTTTTGGTGTGATATGTCAGTTAAACATTACATCCACATGCTTAATTTATCAACAACATCTTGATGTCAGCATTGTAAGGAACTGTTTACATTTTAGAAGTATATCATACTTGGTCTCACATGTGTTATATATTTTTTGCAGTTGTAACAGATTCACGTGTTTAAGAGGAGAAAGAAGGAAGAATAGAACCCTGTATCACCACAATTGCCATTGACATCAAGAGCAACAGATCTTCAGATTTCTTCTATCATATGGAGGCCAAGCCATACATTGCCAATGAAAAAACAACAAGTATTGTATATACAGTTATAAAAGCCCTACACATCATACTTTGGACACCTGCTAGAACAGGAAATGCTTGTCATCAGCAAGGTTTTATGGAACTTCTTGGGACATCTTGGGACGCTCAGATAATTCAGTTGGAATTTAGATGAGTGACCATGAAAATATTCCAGTTCGTACTGTTTCAGTATTTCTTCAGGCTTGGCATCTGGGTAATGCAAAGAATGTTTCATATTTTATGAGTAATTATGTGCTTGGAATAAAATTACAGAATAGTTCTAAAACTTGTTTTGCTTTGAGTGTAGATAGATAAAGCACAAATTGAATGGTTTGGAAGATTTCTGATTTTA
Organism: Haliotis laevigata; assembly: GCA_008038995.1. NCBI lineage: Eukaryota > Metazoa > Mollusca > Gastropoda > Lepetellida > Haliotidae > Haliotis > Haliotis laevigata. Next base: position 68,427 of record VKKT01003006.1, on the reverse strand, counting down.
GTCATGATGTTGATCTGACATTGAATATATTAACAATAAATGTATGAGAATGTAATTTCAGTGTATATATGAAAGCTTTCTAAGTAAGTGAGTTGGATTTTACTCCACTTTTAGCAATATTCCAGCAACATAATGGCGGGGATAGCAGAAATTGGCTTCACACTTTGTACCCATGTGGAGAATCGAACCCAGGCCTTCAGTGTGACTGGTGAACGGTTTAACCGCTAGCTATAGGCTCCCCTACTGTCCCCGTTTAAACTTAATCAATGGCACAGACATGACTTTCTACAAATTTTGGTTGAAATATGAAATATGAAATTCGTTGTTTGTATCTGCTGTAAGAATTCAGCATGCAATCACACTGGTTCATAGCACAATAACCACTGCACATTATTCCTTGTCGGTATCTTAAACCATATTGGTCCAGCTGTATAGTGGAACATATGGAATGTCAGTTATCAAACTGCCATATTGGCAGAACATTTGGAACATACAAGTTACGAAAAATAGGTGTAAAACACTACATTTCATGACAGGAATCATACTCATGTTGCTATCAGTCAGTGACTGCAGAATTCTAGTCGTGACATAGTATATGTACACATTTACTTTCCCCATGTATTGGTCAGTATCTTTTACAATGCATAAAATGTCTTTGAGTAATTACTCCACATTTGAGTGTATTTGGTCTTGCATTTTGGGTACATGTGACTTGAATGTACTGTGTGCAGCCTCGTCGTTTGGTTACTACACTGCAGAAGCTCACCCCTGCATAACTAAGAAGAAAAGAACGTTCATGTATTGTACATCACAGTGCATGGTTCACAGAACAACTATGTACAAAGATGAAATACAAAGTGTAAAAGTAATACTGTCCAACAACCAGTTATTATTTATCACTGGCCTAAATGATGTTTGCATTGTTTGATAAATAATTGTTCCATGATGAAAATTCATATGGGTGATGGTTTTGACAATTTTGTTTTGAATACCTGACAGTACAAACCGAAATAATTGTAACCATGTCATCAAGGTTATTTGTCGAGCTGTTGATTTATATCTCTGACTTTTTGTGTAAATAAAAAAATCACTATAAATGGGAAAGTTTAAGTTTCATATATATTTTTTTAAATATTTTTATGTCATTATGTTGTGAGAACTGCTATTTATTCAGGATAAATTAGTTTGGGGGTCAATATATTTACAGCACGGCAAAGAAAAACAATTTGGCATGCACAAATCCCTATCATCTATCCAAAGTAAAGTTTATCATTCATATTCTGTGAAATAATCAAGCAACAAACAATTTATTTCTTGTATCTTTGAGTCATTCTGTTACCTGAACTTGCATACAGTCATTCTTTAAAATTTTTGAGAGTAAAATTATATGTTAAGCCTACCGAATAGTTTACAAATGATTTATGTTAATTTCTACACTGCATAACACCAGCTCTCTCCAATTCATATATAGCAAAAGGTTCCTAACAAATTATAAATATTAATATGTCAAAAATAGTTTTCAAGTTGATTAGTTACTGAAAATATTGTTGCAGCATAACAGATGTATTTAGAAAATAAAATAAAAAATTAAACAAACAAAAATATTTTAATTTTGAAATGACATACTTTAATTGAAAATGGAAATTAGTGAGTGTAATTTTACGCCGCACTCAGCAATATTCCAGCTATATGGCGGCGCTCTGTAAATAATTGAGCGACAAGAATGGGTTACTGAAGATCAATATTCTAACCCGGACCTTCACGGGTCGGAAATGACAGAGTCAATGTGGCCGACTACGAAAAAAGCATACACTTGATAAAGTTTGAAACACATGACTGTTTTATTAAATAGCAATATACTAATTAATTATTTAATGAATTGAATAAATAAAATTTACTCAAATACATTTCACGTTAAGTATGTCATTGATTTTCCCCATATATATTTTGTGACAAATATTGTCCGGTGTACTGAAAAGAAACACGTTTAGAGAAAGAACTGCACTGGTTATCAAAACTATATTATATTTTTAAAAAAGTACTCTTACGTTTTCGAATTGTCGCATGGTTGTCAGTTATCGGTAAGGAACCGATAATCCTTGAAGGAATAATAAATTTCCGATCTTATTGTCCCCAAATTAACCAACTATTATGACTGTCAAACTTGGTTGTACACTTGGTCCGGTCTAGTAAAGTAATATTTGGCGGTCGCATAATGTGGCACCAGAACTGGTTCTTGAGTATTTACTTGTCACCGGAAATCTAGTAGCGGAAGTGGCGCCTGGCGAGACTTACGGGCCCTATTGTAGTTTTAATTTCCTCCAAATTCACTTTTGTCTTTTCGACATTGGGTTCCCTGACGATTCTATTTAAGACATAGTTCTATCCAGGAAATATTTCTTCTAATTTCAGTAAGTATTACAAGAAACCGGTTTTTCTTTGGTCTTTTGTTGTGATCATTAGATGGTTTTTCTTTAGAAACTGTGTGAAGTTCCTCCAAAGTTCATCATAAATAGAATGAAAGAAAATATACATAGGATTTTCGGAAAGATCTGCAACTGAGGGAGAAGAAGAGTTAGGGTCAGAAAATATTATTATTATTATTATTATTATTTTAGTTGTAGGTGTATAATTCTTTCAAATAAATAAAGAAAAACAAAAACAAAAGCAGCAATTCATTATACAAGGGGCACGAGTCGCTATTCGGCGTGTCCCAGAATAGCACGAGTTGGTCACGAATGGGGATATGGCAATATAAGCTCCCCCTCACCCACCTCTGCTCCACTGCTCAACCAGAACAAAAATTTAAAAGATTTTCAGAGTACATATATGTTTATTTATCTAACCCTAAGTTTGACAATTTGCAGATTTTGTTTGGAGGCATGTATTCAGATAAGTAATATTTCAGAATTATTTTAAATAATTATATAATACTGGGACTGGGTACATAGCCTGGCCTAAAACAATGAAAACAGCATAGTTAATACAGCTATCAACATGACCACACCACTACAGCAAATATAACACTTAAACTAAAAACAATAGTCACAATGTGTCACAATAAAAAATAGCACAGGTAAGAGTGTATGGAATAATAGCAGGAAACCAAGTATAACATAATCGATAACAACCACAAACAAAAAATACAACTTTCAATTCATATATATGGATATGATATACATTTGCAATATTTTGTACCGCTCTTCTTTTCACAATGTCGGATACATCTTCCTTGTTTTACTATGAATAAAGATCATCTTTGTATGAGAGACTTACAAAAAGACACGTGTTCAGCTGATTTGCTCACGTGTCATAAAACTACCTATTTTATGCCAGTTTCATCTCCCTACATAGTGCCAAATACTAGTGATTGCGATGATACAGTTGTAAAATTTTTGAGATGCCTCAACACAAGATGATATGTGTACTGAATAATATTTATCTATGATTGACTGCAGAAAGGGACAGTGTGTACCTCTGACAATATTAGTGACAACCTAACGAATACTGTATTTGTGGAAGTGAGTAAAACGGTTTCATTTACCGTGCAACCAGATGGAACAAAATAAAAACACATGTGATAGAACACATGGTGCCTATTACTCAGCTTATTGTATCTCATTTTAAACCGAACTCAAATAGGACTACATACAAGAATCAACATTAAATATGAAATATCTCAAACAACAATTCTTGCATTTCAGGGTGTACTTACTTGATTGAATTGACACGTACCCCGTGCGAAACCAGTTCTGTGGATGGAAATGCTTTTTATTGCTTAATACCGCCTGGTAATATATCGCGATCCTTACAGTGTGTGGTCTGCGACAGATATAGATCGTTCGGGAAAATGTCTAACGCGGATTCTTTATGGATCCATTTCACATGCATTTTTTAAAGTGTTCAAAACATTTATGCTATCAGATTTTGATTCCCATATTGATCGCGTAATTCGGTTAACCGTGTTGTATATCATTGGATTGTCGTACGACACAATTCTTCACAGCAAACCACAGCAGCTTACCGGAATTGGCCATCCTAAGTTTTGTAAAAGGTTTCACAAACTTACCATGAGCAAGGTATCTTATAAATATGTCTAGGCCTGCCTTCGATATGGAGTAAACACCTGAATCCCACAACTGCAAAGGAAAGAAGGTTGAAACTTTGGCTGAAGGCATTTGCATGATATACGAAAATAACAGAAGCAGCCTGTTAACTTAATTTACATAGATGTGAAATGATTTTGAAGAGGTTGAATCTGATATTGCCACCACTAATGCTAACTTTACTCGCACAGCACTCATTGTATCACACATCAACTTAGCTTAGTGAAATGCATACGTAATGCCTATTCTGAACGACAGGTGGTATTAAGGGATTTGGTTTCACAAGGTGTGAATTGGTTTTGTATTTGCCGACATCACACTCACAATCATAGTCGTGGTGCAACTCGAAGTATTGACCACATTTCCTGAAACAAAAAGATACACACATAACATCTTCAGGAGGAAAGCTGGAAAATATCATGTAATATTTCGTTACTTTTGAATATGTTTGATGGCAGCCTCAAGACACACCTTTTCACTGAAACGATGAGTTAAACAATTTGTGATGAAAACGCCTCTTTCCAGGACGTACAGTATATAACAATTTGTTCTGCTGTACAGCATATAGACCAGTGAACAATTTATTTTGTGTATAAATCTTCAGGCAATTTCTTTCTGTTGTTATTTTTCGAAATAAACTGTTCCAAAAAGGAAATAAAGGCCTAAAACCACACTCATGCATTCACATTCATGTAGAAGATACCTTTGGTTTCAATCAAATGCGGTGCAACTAACTGTGTCAAAAACAAAGGTGCCTCTATGTTTACAGCCATCGTTGTGTCGTACTCTTCTTTGGTCACTGATGTCAGCTGACTCAAACCTGCGACCCCAGCATTGTTCACCTAAACACAGATATGATACAATTTGCTTGTTTGTGTTCTGGTGTAACGCCATACTCTGTAAACAATTATAAGGCGTCTGTTTGTAAATATTCCAGTCCGGAAAACCCAAGGACTCATAATATAAGCAACGATTCACGCCCTCAAGGTATTATGAAACGTTATCCACCATTTAACCAATGACCATCAAATCTGTTAAAACGCTTCTTACGACTGTGGTTTAGCCTAGTGGTCTCACCGAAGATGACCTGGACGCAAGCGATATTACCAGAACGTTCCATCAACGCCCTGAAATCTTCATGTGAGGGGTGTATGGATATTTATCTAATGCTTTTGGCATTGTCATCTTCTGATATAATCTAATCAAATCATTTTGTATAGCGCTGAAAGGTTCCAGGTATACTGTTCTCTGGCGCTTTCACATGTTCACAGTATGTACACAGTATATACACAGTGCCTCTTAGTTTAACAGTCATAGGCAATTTTGAAGAGATGTGTTTTTAAGTTTGTCCGAAATGTTGATCGCGTTTCTGATAGCTTGATGTTGTCTGGAAGAGCATTCCACATAGATGCTGCTGCGCATCTGAAGCTTCGTTCGCCCATTGCTATATTACAGTGAGGCTTTTGGAGAAGTTCCTTCTCTTGGGCACGCAGTGTCCGGCTTGGTGTGTGAGGCTGAACAAGGGCTTTGAGGTAAGAAGGAGCAGAGTCTGTCTTGAGGCATTGGAAGGTGTGGAATAGGATTTTGAAATTAATTCTGCTGGAAACTGGTAGCCAATGGAGTTGTTTGAGAACAGGAGAGATATGTTGGTGCTTAGATGTCCTTGTAATGATTCTGGCAGCTGTACTCTGGAGGAGTTGAAGTTTGTGAAGGAGTGTTGAGGATATGGTATATAACGGGGAATTAGAGTAATCTAATCTTGAGATGATAAGTGAGCTAGCATTTTAGTTGAATCTTGAGAAAGGTATGTGCGGAGTTTTCCAATCTGATGGAGATGGAAATTACATGTTTTACAAACTGCTGCTACTTGATTCTTCATTGTCATGTTGGAGTCAAAAACAACACCCAGATTCCGTAACTTGTTTGCATGATGTTTCTGGTGTATCTCCAATTCTGCATGTAATTTTAGAATCAGGTATCTTCTGTAGTTGTTGAAGGGAGCCGACAAGAAGAACTTCAGTTTTCTCCTCGTTCAATTTAAGGAAGTTAATTTTCATCCAGTTGCAAACTTTATCAATGCATTTTTCTAGTCTGACAAGTTCAGTGGTAATGCGGTTTGATCCGGCAGCAATAAGGTTCTGTGTGTCATCAGCGAAGCCATGGAAAGGTATTTTGTAACTTGTGAAGATATCACCAAGAGGATGATGTACATTGTGCAGAGCCGTGGGCCCGAAACCGATCCTTTAGGGACGTCATAAGACAAGGGACATGGTTTAGATGTAGAGTTCCCGATTGTTACACACTGAGTCCGCAGATGCAGAAAGGACTTTAACCATATAAAAACCGTACCCGTGACACCAAATCTGTCTCTCAGCCGCTCTAGAAGGATGTTATGATCGATTATATCCAAAGCTGCTTGGAGGTCCAAAAGAACAAGTATGAGAACTCATCTTTGACATGAGCATCCCATGTATATTTGGAATTTAAGGTGATGTCCATGAAATCCGTGTTTGTCCAGTTTTCCTTGTGGTCAGACACAATGACTTTGGTACATGCGTCTCACCGTATTCCTACAGCATGGATCGTTGTTTAAACTATCAATCACAGGATGTTCTGGTTCTGCAACTGTCATGTGGATGGGCCATAGATTTTAGTGGTGATAAACAAGTTACATGAACCATCACAGTTTAAACAATATTTTCAAATGTTGATGTTATTTTGTTCTTGTTTGTCGTCACAAACAGTTATGACCCATCCATAACTTTAGTCGAACGTGTCTGGCCCCGGACCGATCATACATAGATGACCCTGCAGACTCCCAGTGTCAAACAACAACTATCGTGATAGTACACCGACGAGTCAGGTGATTGTGTTATCTACAGCAGGAACGGGTCATGTTACAGATATCAATATTGACACATGTGCACACTCGCTCTACAGTTGCCATTTGTGTCATGACTCAACCTTACATCACGACTTGGCACGTCTATTTATGGACAGTAAGTTAATACCCATGACTCGATAGCCTGACCACCACTTCCATCCATTACGAAAAAAGGAATATCACCTCTGACCTGGGATCATCCCCAAGATACCGTTTTACTGTCGGAGGGAAGATAGGCTGATTGAATTTTGCAAAACGCCGCAAGTAACATTGTTTTAAGCTGTACCCCGAATGGAAATTTGAAAAAACGGGTATACTGACGGTATTGTCATTATTCATAATCTCTTCCCTTTGTGTTTGGAATAGTACATTTGGACTAGTCCACTAATTAACGAAGGTAACAGTGTAGTGAACCTCAGTACAACCAACCATAACCTTTGTTATTTTAACTTTTGGGACGTCAAACTTTTGGGAGGAGACCGCCATGATGGATCCACACTCGACATACAGGCAGCTGGGGTCTATTTACTCCAGACATTTTGTTCAGCGCCGTAATTAAATCCTCATGCTAAATGACCGCGTCCTGTCAATAACTAAATGTAATCTACTTTGTTGAACTCAGCACTCCAATGGTGTACTTCAATGGGATAGCTTAGACCACAACCCCGTTTTGTGCGGACATATCGTCATCCATTTGTGTTGGGATCGTTTAGTTAAATTGTCAAAATCCGGTTTCAACCGACTTGCAGAAATAACAATAAAGATTTGGTAGGTGTCACGAGTGGTGCTCGATAGGCCAATCATCCATGATTATGTTTACATTAAAGGTCACATGCAACCAAAACATCAAACATAATTAAAACACAATTATCACTTATTCAT
>VKKT01003005.1:51376-61538 GCA_008038995.1 Haliotis laevigata | reverse complement strand
CGTCATATAGCTGGAATATTGCTGAGTGCGGCGTAAAACTAAACTCACTCACTCACTCAGTACTGGTGATCATGATTTCTGCCGTGGAATATCCTCAGGGGTTATCAAAACGAAAAAAGATGTGTACCTGGAGATTCCTGGAGCTTGATCATCTGTTTGTCGCTGAACTGAGAGCGGTTGTGTACCAGGGTGAAGGAGTGGTTGGTATTACAGTTGGCACAAAGAGTCGGCTCGGAGATACGGCCACGGTCGATCTCCACAGACTTGGTGCTGGAACACACATGGCATCGGAAAAACGCTTCTCTCATTTCAGGGATCAGAGACGACAGTCGGATCACCATTCCGCCAATTGTCAGCAACTTGTCAATATCTGAAACAAACAACAATCAAGTAAACATATTACTTCACATGAAAAATGAAAAGATTAGGATAAATATTATCATATAAAACCTCAACTTACACAACACTTTCTTCTTGGAATTTCTTAGCTTATTGACACTGCAATAATCCAGCTGAATGGCTAACTGCAAATTATGAATCTTAAATCTGGTCAAGACAATCATGTGATCAATGCCTTCAGAGTATGAGCATACACTCATATAATGGAACTTCTGGCTAGGTGGAATTTCCCTTTGGATAAGCAGAAATTGGGACATACTTTTGTACTGTTCATATGAAACATGGATCCCCTATTATCACCACTTCAAACATTAATGTCCCAGTACCAAACAAACAGATTTAATGTTTTAATTGTAACCTACCTTCAGGATTAAGTGATCTCATGTTTTTCGTTTTTTCCGAATTAAATGGTCGGACTTGGATTGTATGGTTGAGGACAGCATCTGGGTATTTTTCAAAAAACATTTCGTTGACGGCCATATCAAATGTGGGAATGACTTCCTGCGGGTAGTTGACCAGCTGACGGTATATCTCAGCATCAAACTCCTGCAAGTGCTTGCTGTTGATGTTCAGGAATGGCTCTCCGATTGCGTTGATCTGAAATTGATGTAATCAACCATGTATTGAATGTTTGACACAAAATAATTCTGATACGATTTTGTTTGTATTTTGTCGTAGTTTGGAATACGAGCTGTACTAAGGGGGCCTGTAAATAACCAAAACTGGGCCAGGCAAACCAGAGACTGATATTACGAGCACCACACCTTGCAGCCAGGATATAATCAAAATCCATTTCAGTTTAGTCAACATTAAAACCAGGCAATAAGGCAACTGTCAACCCTTTCCAATAAGGATGAAAACAAGCAATTAGGCCACAGTGATCTTTTTATGATAATTGTTTCACACTGAATTTAGCAATATTGCTCGGAGGCCTGTTAATAATCCAGTCTGGACTAGACAATCCAGTGATTGATATCAATTGGGATGGGATTACATGCATCAACCCAGTCAGCGATCCTGGCCAACTGATCCCATTGGTTACCTCTTACCACAAACGTGAGTTGTCGAAGACCAACTCTAACTCTAAATCTGCATGGGTCACTTGAGATCAGATGGACTCAAACAAGCTCTGTATCATCCAAAATTTAATAAAGTGTTTTGCAAAATCTGTATCATGTAAAGTATTTACAAAAACAAACAATTTTAAATCTATGGAAAGAAATTAGAACTCAACATCTACTCTTAGCCATTTAGTATTCACAGGTAGTTGAATAGTTGTATTACATATCATCTGTACCTCAGCCAGTCTCTGCAGATAGTATGGTTCATTAATATCCATCCCTGCAAACTGCTCATCGTCTGCAACGTCATGGTCGATGTATTTGGTGATGAAGCGCTTGAACTTGTCCTTGCACTGTTCAATGTCCACATCAGTTCCCCAGATAACCAACTGCGGTCCGCTGTTTGAGTCTGTGCCAAGCTCGCTGGTCACACGAGTGGGTTCCTACAAAACATAGAATGGGTCAGTAAACACGGATTATCAGGCTAAAGGTTCTTGTTTGTTGTTTAACACTAAGCAACATTGCAGCAATCTGATGGCGGTCTGGAAGTTATCGAAACTGGACCAAAATCCAAGGATCTATATAAACGTTGATTCGTGTCATCAGGGTAGGACATCCTTACAAAGTTATAAAACCTCACCCAGTTTTTATGAGCTCTCATTACATGACTGAAGTAATACGGCCATATTTAGGCATGGAATGTCCAGAGGAAACATTCAAATTATTGTCCAATGAGGTGAAGAACGGTGTTCCAATTATCGGTTAAAATAGCTTCATAAAAGATTATTTTAAACGAACTAAGTATTCCTTACAGATGGTTCGGATCCTCCAATGGCCACTTGTTTCATTTTCTTGCTGCTCCGTATGTCTGATCGGTGCCTGACTGGGGTCTGACCGAGCCCGGGTGTGCGGGGCGTGCCAATACCGCCCCGGGAACTTGGGGTGCCGTAATTCAGAGGAGAGCTCAAATCAATCTCACTTGTAGGAACTAAAAATAAAATGGAATATTATCACATTGAGTTTCATAAAGCTGTCAGCAAATTACCAATCATATCACAACTGAAAACTTATTTCAAGGATAGTCAGGGTACGATTAAATTGAAACGCTATTAGACAAGTGAAAGAGTGAAAGATCCCAACAGTCTGTCTTGAAAGAAATATCAACATGATCTTAGGACAATATCATGATCCATTACTTGGAAGTATTGTTAAGTACATCAGGGCAGCAAATGGCTGAAGCACTTGTAAAATATCAAGTTCTGCAATTGCCATTTTGCAACAGGCAGAGTTCGCAGTAGGTTTTGTTTTTGTGCGTGCAGAAAGAAAATGAGAAACATGTAGTCCAAATCTTTTGCGTGTAAAATTTTCATGACAATAACATCATTATCATAACAAGTAATTATAATTACAAGCTTAATGTTCCAATGTTTGAGTATAATGACCGATCATTATGTGTGTAGTATTTGCCACCCTGAAGTACAGGAATGCCATTAATTTCTTGAAGTTTCATAAGAAAGGAAATCTTTCTCCCCAGCATTTCCTCCTTGGCCATGCCATAGTGTGTGCGCAACATTGCTTTTTTGGCGATGAATCTTGTTCAACCCTTTTTAAAAGTGTTTTTGCAATGTTTTTTATATTGTTTCTGAACTGATTGCAAGTTTGTGGTCCGCCAAGACACCATGTCTAACAACAGCATTTCGCTGATATCACCTACACCCTCTTGTAATTAAGTAGGGTGTTAGTGGCTGTATTCTCACAGGGGGTTGAAGTACTGTAAAATTATTGTCGTCCTGTGGGGGTACGTCAGTCTCAGAACATTTTCGGTATATTTATACTTACCATATTTTTTAAATGTAGTATTTGTGTTATTTTATGAAGTAATTAGTTTCTGCAATCGCCAGCGGCTGAAGGTATGGCGTAAATCCAACTAGGTAGCAAATGTACTGTAAATAATGTATCGTTAATAAAATTTGTTTAATTTTACAGGTACATGCTAGTTTTAATTCTCTATCTGTGATAATCTTACAGTCCTTCGTCGACAGTTTTGTATGATTTAATTGCATTTATTATGGATTTGTAATTTGTTCAAGTCACGATATGGCTGAAATATTGTCGATGTAACTAAAAGTCACTCATTCTTCTAAAGGTATTAGACATGCCGGCTTTTTCTCGGGCTGTGCAAAACATGACAATCCCATCAGTTGACGATGTTTGTCGCAAACACAGAAATTCATTTGACCAGTTGGGCAAAAAATCAGGTGATTTTCTAGGCTTTTTAATTTCTGAACAGCTTGAAGAAGATTTAGGCCCACTTATATAGAAACGGTGAGTGCGTCACTAGATTTACCATCTACCCTGTCCGCACTGAGTGCTGTGTCTTTCTTAATGCATGTATCGGCATCAGATCTACTAGTCGAGACAAACCATAACATGGACGCCAGTTGTTTGACATGATTATTGTGGGGTGTCAATTCACTTGCAAATTGCAGACGATAAAGTTCAAACAATGTGTTACCAAATCATAGTCCCCGTTACAATGACGCGATTCAAGGCGCCATCTGGTGGCAGGCTACATTCTATTTTTAAAAATGGCAATTTCCAAACTTCGATTTAATTTCGTCTATGAACAGCCTAATAGATTTGTTTTAATTGCTTTTTAAAGGTACTTTTTTACAATTAAGTAGATCAGAATCTGTTTGCCCAAAACACGCACGCACAATATGTTTTGGCATGGTTTTATGATTTTTTTGCTGTTAAACACAGGACAAACTTGGTTATTTCATAAGTTTTGTGATCAAGCAGTTTCTGGAAGTCACCCAAGAAAGAATGAATCTTATTTACTTCATCTGGACTTGATATTTATCTGAAAACAGTGTACACAAGCTTACAACTCTACTCCTGATTCAAAATACACTGAAAATAGTCCGGATACTCGCAAGTGCACAAACATTTGTCACAGAGCATGTTTGTTATTGCTACTGACCAGTGTTTCATCAACTGTATTGCCTTTCATGACAGTACACCTTAAACTCAATATTTGTAATTGAGCAGATACTAACCAATGTCACATTTCATTTCTGTACAAACCAACTTCTGGGTTAACCTTTGTGTTTCAATTAGGAAATGTTCCTGTAAAATCTTACACAAAGAGTCAGACCGACACATTGAATATAACAAGTTATTAACTTACTGCCATTCTTTGGACTAGAGAACAGACTCTCGTCCCCAGCCTGCCCTGATGGGGGTGAGGATGGCATGGGTGCGAGGTCGCTGCCGGGGGAGGCATCCATTCGGCGCCGGCGGGACGGTGGGGAGGAACCTTCTCCAGTCTTCTTGGCAGACTTCTTGGCACTGCCTCGCGTGGAAGAGGCTGAAACACAACAGGGATTTATCTTCATTATGTATCCAAGTGCCTTCAGTAGGTAGCCTGTGAAAACATTTTTGTACAGGAACTTGGTTTTTTTGTTCAAGTTCTCACATTTTATTTTATAGGTATTTTAACACTGCGTTCAATTTAATAATGCATGAAATATAACTATAAGAAGAATTTGTTGAACAAAATCATGGTTGAAAATCTTTATGGGAATTGTGAAATGTTTAGTTCAAATCTGAAATTCTAACCGACATTTCCCACAGACTTGAGGTCAAATATAAGTCTCAATGCAGGAGTAAATTGAAATCTCTGGAAAGCTACATCAAGGATCAGGTGTTACAGAATGATTTCAGCCTGCCTCAGAAAAGAAGGTTAAAGCAGTGACTGTTCATTCTGAAATTAGCAGATAAACAGGTTTTAGAAAAATGTTGCAACTTACGTGTACTAGCGCCAGATCGTGCACTTCTACGAGATGCTAAAAGATAAAACCCACTTTGTATCAGTTCTCAGCATGTTTAGGTGAAACACATTATCTAACTAAGGGGTATTATGGGTCAACTCCACAAAGGAGGGCCTACCTCTTTCCAGTACTTTTCATTCAGGTAACCAAACCTACTGTCTCACTTGATATTAAAATTAGAAACAGTTTTTGAGAAACCCAAATTCAACATATGGAAACATATTGAATGCATCCACATGTGCTGCAGTGAATGATTGAATAACCGATAATCTTGCTTGCATTAGCGATTATCAAGGAGCTCAGGAGATGAGTCGATATCTATAAAAAACTTTTAAAAGTATGTTTCATATTGTTAGTTTTGTCAAGGAAGTCATAAAAAACTGCAGCAATTTCCTTTCTCATAAAACTGCAATGTAAACAACATACTTGTGTGCTTGTCTGAACAGGAAGGATCAATTGATCGCGGTATTAATCAGTATCTGTTTCGTTTGCACAAAGTTATGAATACCCACAGAGTTTTGTGGTGTGGTTTACGATTACAACTGATTATTGATCGATTACTGAGCTCTGATAACTGATCTTCAAATGGAAAGACTTACGCCTGTATCCACCTTTACATTTCATTCTAGTCAAATCATTTAATCTGAATATATATTCCTCATCTGATAAGGATGAGTTTTAACATGTTTCTTTTATTGTATCTGAACATATTGAAAGACATATCCAACATTTTACTTTTAAAACTGCCACTCAAAGAAATTTTTCCTTATCATTAAAATTTAGGGGGATACCAGCGGAAGTCTTACCATTCATTTGCTATGGAACATAACATGTACACACTGTGTTCTCAACAACAGTATAAAACCTACGTGTTCTCTGCCCTGCGTCTTCACTCTCAGTGGGGCTGCCAGGCTCAGAGCTGCGACCTCGCTTGCTACGTCGACGTGGTGTTGTAGGGGAGGACATGTTTTCTCTTAGCTCTGAAATAATATTTTCATCAGTGTCCATCAATGCTGAGAGTATTAACAGGATAATATAATTACTCCAAAGAACGCTTTCCTCATCACAATTTTATTCTTTCATGTTGGATATTTGGACAGAGTGGAGATACCTTTAGTCATCAATATCCATCAGTGTTATTGTGAAAAAGCAATAACAAAACTACATTATGGGGACAAAATAAATATTTCCAATAGTCTCAGACTAAGACGGATTGTCTGAGTCTGTTCATGATCATCAATCCCATTCTTAATGTATGTCTTGACCATTTCAATGAATCATGATGGATGTCTAGAGAATTTGTTTATCATGGGGGATAAGTATCTGAAAACCTAATTACTCGCGTGTATTATTGATCCAAATTGTTCCTACTTACATCAACAAACGATGAGAGTAATACAGAGCTACAGATAACTTTTTGGGTGATTGAGTTATGTACTCACTTGTGTTCATCTGAATTGGGTATCCTAATTTTTTCTTTGAGTAACCAAATAAATTGTACCCACCTCACTCAAACTCAAATGGGTATTTTGCCCTTTTCCATTAAATTTGAAAATATAGTAAAATTCATATGTTAATGTTTGTTATTCATATTTGATCTGTAATATGAGAAACGATAAGAAAGACTGCAAGTTGTCAAGTTCATGCCCTGAAATAGAACCTCTCAGTATACTTCAGTTATTTTATCTATCCAAGCTAAGATTTGACATGTTTGTGTGTACACGTACACGTACTTGTACGCAATAGACTGAATAGAAATTGAGTTTTCACATAAAGTTTGCGTAATTTACGAAGATACGCAGCTTATCTGTACCTCTGGTAATAGTTAAACCAGCTTCAGAATCAATATTAAGAATTATCTTTAAAAGACGGCTCCTCCAGTCCTTGTACAAACATTAATACAACGAGTATCGGCGGGGCAATATGTTAAGAAAACGTCTCAGGTTTTCCAAAAGACACCACTCACATTCACATTCTGATACTGATCGACCAAAGAAAACAAAATAATGCGCCACTTAAATAGATTACTCTGCACTTCTACTTCATATCCCAGCCACGCTCAGTCAATGGCTGACATGAAACAAAATCAACATCTTGAGCAAAATATTTCAGCCTCTACAACGTATGGGAGAGTTGACATGCATGATCGACGAGATCCATGTTCAAAATTAACCTAAATCAAACAACAGAAGACATACAATGATACTGAATACCGATCAAATTCAAGAAATCCCGTTTTCACTCACATTTCGAATCGTACTACCTCTCTTCCACGACACACTTTCCCGCGGAATACACACAAAGCTGTCACGTGATATATTTCGCGGGAAATGGATTTCATGTGAAAGACGAATTGTTATTCTATTCCGAAAAGAGAAAAATAATTGATGTGACTAAGTTTGAGTTAATGGTCTACACGCCATCTCTCAAGCATGTTTTAATATCACTATATTAACGAAATTACTTATGACACCAAATTTGTTATTTACTAAACAAAATTAGTGCTATTGCGGATTTTATGGGGTTTTTAGATATATAACGAATTCGAATATATGTGACTGATATCTTACAATCTAAGTGTGATATCAAGAATTTACGGTAAAAAGGTTTCTAGTTAACAATACTTTCTCTGTCAAGTCTATTATGCAGGATATTTTATGGGTAATTCGTTTGAGCTTTTTTTCAAGACATTTTTACTCCAGTTTAACATGGTACACCACAGACCAAAAATAAGTGCCCATGCCAATGCATGGGGTTCTTCAGCATAACACCTCAAAGACAACCAAGAGGTCAGTTCATGTGAAAACTGAAAGTGTGATTCATTCAATACTACGAATTCAAACTTTAATACGTAAAACCAGAGACCATATTCCGGTATATGGTCTCTGGTAAAACTCACCATTATTTCAAGATAACACCAAATCAATGTTTGATATCAGTAATTAACATAATTTTGGAATATATTACAGATATAACTATAAATCGTTTTTTGTGATACATATCTAAATATCTAGATCATGGTGTTACACGTTATTTTCTGATATTAAATGTAATTGGTGATGTTAAAAAGCAAAAGGGAATAAATAGAAACGGCGAATAATATAGTTTAAAAAAGACTGCCATGAAACTTTCTTTTAAGTTATCTTCTGAAAACAATAATAACCTAACTAATTCCTGAATATCTCTCAGTGTTTTCTTTAAACATTGTTTTTGCGGCCCCAAAGGGATTTGTGATTCGCATGTAAATTCCTGATTTACTTTTACTGAAAACCCCATTAAAGTCGTAAAGTAGGAAACCGAATATCGAAAATCTTACTTACAAATCAGCATTGATAACCATTCATTATGATTAGGTGAATTATTTGTGGTATACTTATAAGAATGTCCGTAGAGATACACATACAAATGAACTTTGCACTACAATAATGTCGTAAAATCTATGAATGGCAACGCCTTACGATATCGACTCACTTTCGGCACACGCACATGTTTACAACTAAATGTCAATCTCACGTGGAATTATTGATACTCCAAGCATCGAGAGATTAACATGTGGTGTGAATGCAAATTTGCAAGGGATCTGTTGTAGACAATAAGTATATCCACCGGTTTAAACATGGCGTCTTGTTGTAGATTCAGTTACCGTTGTTTACGGTTAAGAGCGACGAGTTCATTATATAAGTTACAGAATCTAACCATTTCATTAAGTAGAACCATTTCAAGTGGGAATGATGATGATAGTTCAGAACCAAGGATTCCAAGACGATTTTTGAAGAAGCTAGAAAAATTGAATACCAAAGAAACGAAATATGAAATATCCTTCTCAGAAAAACACACACCAAATTCATCCCATGTGATTCACGATGAGAAACACTCTCCAGAACAAGTGGCTAAACTTGTCAGAGAATCAGTGACACTGACAAATGATACACCTCCAGAATTTCCATCCGATATCAAAAGCTATGATAACAAAAAGAGACTACAAAGTAATAAAGCGTACAGACCAGCGATTGATCCATCATTGACATCAATTGTTCTATTTCAAGGACAAGGAAGTCAGTTTGTAGGCATGGGGAAGGAATTACTACCATATCCTGGAGTGAAAGAACTGTTTGATAAAGCCAGTAGCATTCTAGGCTATGATCTGTTGAAGATATGTTTGAAAGGACCCTTTGAGGAGTTACGAAAAACTGTCTACTGCCAACCAGCGATATTGGTTACGTCTCTGGCAGCGCTGATAAAGTTACGGGAGCTTCATCCAGAGGTAATATCTACAGGGCACTAACTGACTGAGATGTCTTATCAGACTACTAGTATATATGTGAATGTCATGTTATATTTAGTGGTTCATGGTATTATCTATAGTACTGGTATTTCATAACTCCAAATGTAGCGCTCTTGGTGTTTGGAAATACACGATGCCATTTAGAAGGTGGTCAAATGTAGCATGTGTTATATAAGGGATTACCCTTTCTTAGTAAAGTACAGATTCTAGTATTTTTGTTAGGTTAAATCCCTGCCGGGATTTGAACCCACACTCTCAGAGGAGTCTGGCACCAGGATGAGACTCTACCTAGAAAAGTACTAGAATCCATACTTTACTGAGAAAATGTTTTCGAAATATAACGTGTTATTTTGGGGTTTTTGGTTTTAATCTGATGTAATCGGTGACCGGACAAAATCCACCCCAAAATTGCCACCCCGGACAAAATCCACCTCTTCTTAACAAAAAAATGGACAAAATCCACCCTTTTCAAATTGCTATTGGTAATGTTTTAGTGTGTCCTGATCTTTGATCAAATTGTTTTTCTCAAGCATTGCAAGCATTGTTTTGATAGCATTTACGTTTTCCTAATTGGCTGTTGTTCC
>VKKT01003004.1:34719-45153 GCA_008038995.1 Haliotis laevigata | reverse complement strand
AGCTTACTGAATGTTAATTTCTATGCTTTAAATAATTGAATGAATGATTACAGCAAAATGAATATGTTCACATATTGTATCTATAATTTGTATATAGGCCAATGACCTTTCATGCAATAAACGCTTTGATTTTGACTTTACTTTGAATCAATGTTACATATTTGGGTTTTCTGTCACTCTGAATCTTTATGTCTATACTGGACCTAAAATATCTAATTTATATCTGCCTAACATATTATAATTAAAGGGAATTTTGAAAAGATTGACTAAATAGTGAGGATAACGAACATATAGACACAACGTGAATGGGTGTGTCATGGTTATTAGTGAAGGACATAAAATGACTATTTTGTCATATTGTTCATTATGAGAAGATGAAGTTCGGTAACAGTAGCTACAATTATTTCATGAACTTGAATAATTTCTACATGTTTATAACTATAGGACAGTTTTTGTATACAGAAGTCCCTCTGTGTTTCATGATAATTGTCTTACTACTCATGACTAGAAACTAAAACGCACATAATGTTCTGAGCATCATACAGATGAAATTATTTTCACACGTGGACATGCATGCCATGACTTACCGCCAGGGTTCCGTTGTTGAGCACAAGCCTTGACATTATTATATCTCATACCAAACTGGGGCATAAGTCTGGAAAATACCGACACTGCCACTAATGTTTGTTTGTGATCCTCTGGAACATGGAACTCTGTGGACGTGTCGTCCACGCTGATGACTTCTCCGACAGACAGGGAACCCAGGATCTCACGGACATACCTTTGAAAAAAAGACATATGTTTTTAGAACATTTATTTAGTGCAGTGATGCTAAAGGCTCATGATATATAGTCCTGTAATAGCATAAAGTCGATAGTCAGAACAGTACCCTTCCCATTTTCTATTAGAAAGCGTTCTGGCAGTAACCTGGTTCTGATGGTATTGGTCACCTGGAGGTCGTGAGTAAAACTATAATAGGGGCAGAGAAGAAAATGTTTGAAACTGGTCCAGTCTATCAATGTGTCTGTATATGTTGTTTGTGATTGCTTCTGCAATATATGTGAAGAAAACAAATCATATTTCTATCAATGTGTCTATAAATGATGTTTATCACCGTTTCTTCAGTACATGATCAGAACTAGGGTTGTAACGATGCATCGAACTATCGATGGATTGAAATTGTTGAGTCGATAGTATATGTGACTATCGATAGTTTAGTAATTGACTTCAGTTGATCAATGCGCAGCACAAAATACAAGAAGTACCAGATTTGTTCACTCTGATTTAGAGTTATCCGCCCCTGTTACCTCTTAAACAAACTTGATCTGGGTTTCAGGTCTCTTTGTCACTTATTAAAAGAGACTGCAGCTACTTCAGCTTGTTTTTATTTCATATAAACTAAACATTCATTTGGGAAATAACTTCAAATGAGACAATTCAAGGAGAGAAAAACCATTGCAATAGTTTGTGACAATAGACTATCCCTATCGCAGTAGTATGTTGCAAAATACTATCGCTATCGCAATAGTTGTTTCACCCCTGAGCAGAACAGTAAGTGTGTGAGATGGGTCCAATCTATCAATGTGTCTATCAATGTTTTTGCTAGTTTGTCACCGCGTCTTCAACGCATGTGGCAGTGTTATTCAGTGTGAAACAGTGTTGTTATTGCAGTGCGTTGCTGCTTGTTAGATGCAGTAAAGGGCAGGAGTGTGTTTGACTTTTTGGACAGTATATTGACATTGTGTTTGTACTGCCGCTCTATTTTTCTGCGATTGTAATTTCCTTGTAGTAGTGTGTATTGATTTGTAATTTTAGTTATGTTTAGAGTACAATTGTTAATTGTAAAATGTATAACTTTGTCTTTAACGTATGTAGTTTGATAATTGGTTTCACAACGATGTATTTTATTGACAGATTGCTGGTTAAGTCACCGTTTCCACTTTGAAATTGCCACAATACCTTTCTCTAAGGTTTAGCTTGTCAGCCACTTGCTGTGATGTAAGAGGCTGTTTGGCTTCCATCAGCACATCTACCACTCCCAGCTCCCGCGCCAGAGACAAGCAGAGCATGACACCTGCACCACCGATATGGTTCATCATCTTCTTTGAGTAGTCCGACATCTTCTCGAATAAAGAGGTGGTTGTGTTGAATCTGACTGATAGATGAAATTTTTATGCAAATCTCATGAGGAATATTTCCATAAAATGGCGATTGTGAAATCAATGAACTTGATATAATTGATCACAGTTTGCAGCTTCATGTAAAAAATCAATGTAATGATATACTCCTGTTTGCCTGAAAACAGGTTCATCGTTGAGATAACGGTTGTTATCCTGACATCATAACGTTCAGTATGTGACTCAATACCAAAACTCGAACTTGGGGAGTAGAGACGATTATATCAAGTTATAAAGACACTAGAAATACATACAACCACACTGTATAAATATGGCATGCATGGGTTAAATATGGCCTTGAATGCTGCATCCCTTATGAAATAACTTTTGAGTTTTGAGTATTGAAATTAGTCATTGATCGAAGGATACATTGTTTTCGTAAACTAGAAGACAACCTTGTTTCGTGCAGCTGCATACAATGACACACCGTCCCAGTTTAACTTTGTCACACTCAAGTAGGACTATTAGGACGCACCGGGTAGTAAGGCAGGAGACAATTTGGTAGGTGCATTCATAGGTATGGAACAATAGAGTGATGGAGACAAATCTTCAATCTTTTTATTACAGAATGTTATACCAAGAATGGGCCAGAAAATTCACCGTAGTCCAAACGAATTTTTAGGTTTTAAAAAAAACCCACATAGGTTTTTATGCATGGATCACGACGCATAATTCAACTGCTTTTTAAACACCAAGCCCATGTTTTGAGCAAAACATTTCCTTTATCAAATATTAGTAAGGGCAGAGTAAAACCATACTCAATCACTATGGAATGTAAGAGAAGCATTTTATAATAATTTAATCCCAATTATTACTTGACATGTTCCACTAGCCACATTGTAGACATGTAGAATACATACCAGTATTATGGATACAACATGCCTCTGTTGTAAACAGAGGTAGTGAGTCCCAATGTCGGCCATTTTGTTTTTTTAATCAAACACCTGTGTGACCTAATTTAACACCTGGACCTCATTATGCAGAGGTAGGGATCCATCTAGAAGCATGCAGAGGTAGGGATCCATCTAGAAGCATGACCTCATTATGTAGGTGTGTGTGCCGCTTTGTACTGACCTCATCACGTAAGCGTGTCACCTCATTACACAGAAACTTCTGGAACCTATATCACATCAGGACTAGTTTCTGTTTACAGTATGTTGAGAAACACAATAAAATATGTATTATGTAGTAATTATTGCATACAACAATTCTTGATGTGAAGTATTTAAATTAAGCGCAACAACACAACTCTGTGGAGAAATACATGATTCATAAAAGTACTTGACGGTGAAGTCAGTTTCTATAGATGCTTGAAAGGGTATTGTGTTGACCCAGCTGTAATCCCTAGCCTATGCAATGGAACAACCCAGCGTGTGCTGCTCAATTGTTAGCTAAACAGTATTGTCAGCTCTGCATGTGCCTAATCAATGAATAACGTCTCGCTCTATTGTTAGTATTGCCAGCCTGTCAGCCCGCCTGCCCCAGTCACAAAACATATTTATTCAGGGCATTTCAATAGCAAATCGATGAACATGTAGGGTCACTTGAATTTTGTATGCATGGTTGTTCTGACTCATTGAATGGGGGCGCTCTCTCTCAATCCTGAATCTCTTTTCCTTTGGTTGTTATGTCAGCAGTACATTATCTTATACGTTTAATGTATGGGGTTATAATAGGATATTGAAAGGTTACATTTGCATTTTTCTAAAAAATACAATGATTGTTATTAGTTAAGAAATAATTCAATGGTTTATGCACATTTAGGTTGTTAACCACTCTTATTCCACAGTATTATATGATATGATTAAATACTGGTGTTAGCTTCTTGTAACTGATAATAGTGTTTTATGGGGTTGTACAGAGTATTTTGTATAAAGAGGTGGAGACCCCTGGTATAAAGAATTGGGTGTATCAGGTTAAATGTATTCAGTGGATTCAGTGAAATAGGGTTAAGGCAGGAAGTGGTATTATTTATCAGTTATAAAACAAGGAACTATACAATGAACAGTTGTCTAATGTCAGTCAGCAAAAAAGATATACATCAAGAAACAAAAAAAACATGGTCGTGGTCTCTTCACAGCAGAGATGTTGTCGTCTTCCTCTCACTTCCTTTTCACACCCACTTGGGGTATCGCAGGTGGACCCACTGAAGACGTTTTGGGACACCAGTTTCTTCTGTGTTGTTGAGTCCACAGTCATCACAAGATGGCATTGTTGGCACGTTTTCTTCATACATCTGCTCACTCTGAAAGTTTAACTCGTATTGAATTGTCCTAGCTTGGAGTTCTCGTCTTAAACTGAAGTATCCATAAGGTTTCTGGGTAGCCCTTTGAAACGGCTGCATGAAAGAATTATAATTTTCTGGATAAATTTGCATTGCCAAGGTCATGACGGGTTGTTTATCTATAGGGTTGTTGAACAGGAGCAGACAATGACAGTTTCTTCTTTGGAGTAGGGTCTTTGCTGTAACACAAATTCTAGTTTAAGGCTATCACTGAGACATTACGATGATAACTTCCTTCCGTAAAAAGATCTGTGAGGGCAGCATTTTTATTTTTTGTGTTTCTCATCGCGGGACCAACCCTTCTAATTTTATTACCTCATAATACAGAGGCTACGATCGTTTGTAGAGCCATATAATATGTTTAATGTTCATCCTTTCTAGCAGCTGCTTCAATAAGTAGGTTTTCCCACAGGAGCTGGCCCTGAGACGATCATGGTGAATGGATGTAGTAGTCTAATTCTTCCAAAGACTGGATAGCTCTTTCTGATGAATGTGGTTGCTGCTGTTGCTGATGTTGTCAAGTTTGCATTTATGAAAGAGGATGTCCATGAGGTGGAGGAGGAGGACGCGGAGGTTCATGAGGAGTCAGAGGAGGAAGAGAGGGTTGTTGATGTGTCTGTCTTCTATGTCCCAACATATTGTCTGTCCTGGAAAAGGTTATACAGCACATGTTGTTGACTGCATGGTGGTCTGAGTCTAAATGGCAGCAAACCTGTCTGCTAGCTGCTTTTATCTAAAAAGGCGTCTTACATTTCTTCATGGGACTCTTGGAGGAGGAAATATATTTTCCATCTTTAGATGCCCCTTTCTTCTGCATCTGAGTAAGAGCCTTGGCCTGTTAGACCACTTGTTGAGTAGGGGTAACTAAATTTATTTTAGGTTATTCTGAGGTTTCTGGTTCTTTTTGCTTGTCTTTCTTCAACTGTACAGTTCATACAGTTCCAAATATTGATTGACCTCCACGCATTATAGAATGATAAGGATCTCCTTCCCCTTCAGCCCTGAGCATTTATCAGCATCGGCACGTAAAGTTTGTATTGCGGATTATTCATGATGAAAACTGAAACGGGAGAGGCTTGAGGTGAAGGGTCAGTGTCACTGGTCCACATCTAAATGAAGCTAGATTGCCATTGTGGGGCCTTTATATAGATATCCATAGTCTTAATTGACCTTCAGCTTTCATGGCTTGGTAGAGCTTCTTGGGTCCAGCATCACTAACAGTATGTTTTGGATTGTCATACATGTTCTTCTTCCGAAAAGACAAACTAAACCTAGGATGGGTGTGTTTGTATCAAAATGTACAAAGCCAATGCTATATCTAACAACCAGGTATTTTGAATGGCCTCATCTCTAAGTGCATTGACAAACTGTGGTTTCAAAACAAATGCTACGATAGGCATGTAACTGGAAGACTCTTCCAAACACCATCTGTAGTCCATAGGGGGTGAACTAATCTTCATAACACCACTAGATAGTTATTTTGATTATTTTTACTCAGGAAACGATGTCTTTCATATTGTGTCACTGGTAATCTTCCCTTTAATAACATATTGATAATATTATTGACGGCAAGAATCTGTTCTCTGGTCATTTCTAAGATGTCTTTTTGAATCTCCTCAATGTCTTGAAACATCAACCTTCAAAACTCGTAATGTTTCAACACGTACCTAGCCATAATTCGTGAAAACAAGCTCTTATTGGGATCTCAATGAGATTAGTAATCAAGCAAAACCTCTATTTATACATTGACTAAAGACTATACATAGACAACCAATGCAGGTATACTCTAATATTACTCTATTACCAATAACAGTTTCACAAAAATAAAAGTATTTTACAATAAACATCACACTCTTGGTTACAAATATAAATTAACATGACTACCCCAGCAGGCCATCTGTTTCTGATGTACTCCTACCAGGCCCAAATATGGTCAGTCTGGAGACCACTTTTCATGTTCGACCCAGGGATCATCATCTACTTCCCAGTTCTTAGAACGAGAGCACATTGAAAACACTTGCGAGCGTCCCCTCTGGTAAAGTACACAAATCCTGCCTGGGCCATTTGGCTAGGACTCATCTGCACAGGCCAAGACTCAAAGGAATTCAACTGTTCTTGGAACCTTGTTTGAGGTTTCATCAGAGGATGGGTATTGTTCATACACAGGTCTTGGTGTCCGCATACATCAGCTCCCAAGTCCAAATGACAACGAGGATCCTGTAGCACTGTCTTGTCAGTAGGATCAGGAGTCTCATGACCCAGCAATTTCATGGCTTTTGTCTCTCCACATTCCTACAAAGCTTTACAGAAGAGGGTGTAAGCTTGGGGTCCACGGTTAGGTAAGATGGGCAACAGTTCTCTGACACGGTCAAAGGAGGTTTGTGTTTTTTCAATAATTTCAGCCTTCATGAAGATAGTAAGGACTACAAACTGTACCAGCTTGTCAACCATGTCTTCTACATGCTGTATAGTTACCACGAGGTCAGAGCGATTCTTCCTGAGAATATCACGGTAAACTGCTTCCATTTTCTGTCTTCAAGATAAACAACCAAAAGAGAGAGACCGAGAGATGTATAGCTTGATATCGTCTGTGAAATCAGGGATGAAGTGATGAACTTTCCGAAATCAAGGGGTTTATATATTACCATTCCAAAAACGAATTAAACCAGTTGATCTATCAATATTCCATGATGTCATTCTCTTCCCGCTGCTATGCACCTGACATAAATATACCCCTGGGAAAGTTGCAAACTATTGCATAAAATAATCCCTCAATGACGTCAAAAACAATGTTCGCAGTTGTGAGGTGGATTTCTTGCCAAATCGTCAGTACTGATTCACCTTTCAGCAGTACTGTGTTTCGATTGATCATAATCTTACTCATGGAGCCCACATTCAAAAGCATATTGGCCTTCATGCTGGTCATCTTCAGTGCTAAAACATAATACATCCACTCAACCCTTGGCACGGACTTCTTCTTCATCACATATTTCTGGGCAAAATCGATTGTTCCACAGTAAATCCTGAAAACATTGAAAACAAATAAAAAACATGTGTCACATAAATATTCTAACAGAAGACTGTTTGTACTTCCATTTCAATCTGCAGATATCTCTAGCCAGATGAGTAAAAAACCCAACAAAATATACAAATGAAAAGACAAAAAAGACCTATTTTTTTAGAACCAATCGATTTCTTCAAATGTTTGCCTTGCACATGTCGTAAAGGTCTTCTAAATTTGAACTAGCGTAGTCGTCACCCCAGACGTGGACAATCAAACAGAATACGTGAGGCAGTGTCAATCCTCTAAGATGTCGATTAAATCCTTTCTGTTTCTGTAATACAAGTCATGTCAATTTTCCTTCTTCGAGGTAAACAGCCAAGAGAACAAGTGGAGTCAAGAGCATAGAATGGTTTTCATGGAGAAGAGACGTTCACTTCAAAGATTCTGATGAGAATGAATTTCCAAACACTTATTGGGGGACCTTATATTGCCCGCCTGAATCTAAAGATGTCATCCAGGTGTTTCATTAAAAAAACAAAAATAGCCGATTTTGGGACTCATACTTTAGCGTATCTTTGTATATTTCGATTCTGTTTTCTTGGCAATCGTATTCTATACAGTTCTTGGTAGGTAATGATGTCAAAAATCTATCACTATTTTTCTTGATACTTGCACTTCAAGTAAGGTGATGTGACGTTAAATAATAACTCAGTCACTCACTCAAGTAAGGTGAATATGACAAACACCTAGTTATCAAATATACCTAAAAATAATGCACGTAACCCTAGACTTATATCACAGTCGAGAACGTATCCACTTTAGAAAGGATGAACATGTAGCCCCATGAACACATTTGTGGCAAATCATTTCAACCAAAATACAGTATTGACATTGACAGCAAGCGAGCGAGAGAGTGAGTTTCAGTTTTAAGTCACTTTTAGCAGAGGCAGGGGGACACCAGAAAAGGGCTTCAAAAATTGTAAGAAGGCGTTTCCTATTCTCGCAGTACTTATGGATATCGGCTGAAAAAATAACACAAACAATTCTTACCATATGAATGCTTGTTGTTTTTAAATGAAGGGCCTTCTCCTCTAAAATCTGCATCTATCTGTTAGATCCATCAGGTGAATTACCACTTGTGATAAGCAATGCCATCCGTCATTGACGAAAGATTAGTCTTCTCCCATTCTTGCGTTACAATGAGGAAGTCATTTTATGGAGTGTATGGAAGAACAATCCTGCTGCAAACGGTTGAAAAAAGTTATGATATGTACAAGTTGGTAGATAAACTCACCAATATTTGTGACATTGCAAGACTTTGATCTCGCGCAGATTTGTGGGCCACTTCCTAGTTACCAGTCGGCAAGGTTAACAACAGCGAGGTTTCGCGCATCGGCGATCTCGGCAGAAAACGTGTTTACCGCGAGAATAGGAGACGTGGGGAATCGAACCCGGGTGCTTTGCATGACGAACGAACGCTTTAACCATCGCAATTGATATTGAGATATAGTGAAGTGAAGTGAATTGAGCACCCCGTCCTCATGTTTGTAGTTCCCTTGGAAAAGAAACTCTTCAAGCTATCACTAATAGGTGAATTGAATTGATTTTTTTAAGATAACATGGCTATGTAGCTATATGTTCATGTAACAAAGATGTTTTCATCAGTTTATGTTAAACCAGATTCTTTGTAATAACGTCAATGATAACTTTACTTTCACCTTTGTACATTCTTACATAAGTAAAGGAAATTTGCTGGGCCAAATGTGTTAAGACCGCAACAGCAATACATGAACTAAAATAGTTTTATGGTACTGTTAGTTGCAGCTACTAACCACAGCGGAGATAGTTTTAAATAGATTTCCATAAGGAAAATGAGACATATTACAGAGTTGGCCCGACACTAAGAGGCATAACTGGCAATGACACGAAAATAGATCTGATAAAAAATCAAAACATTGAAGCAATAATGATTATTGCTTGTATTGTCACTTGTAATGAGTAAACTTGATAATTGTAACTGTTTACTGGCCAGTGCATCGGATAGCCAAGCTGCAGAGAGTGCAGAATGTCACCACTCCCGTCGTGACTCCCTCTGGACAATATGAACACATTACTCCTACACTGTACACTCTCCACTGGCTTCCAGTCAAGTTCCGGACCAAGTTTAAACCTTTATGTCTTGTTTTCCATTGTTTCACTGGAACTGCACCTTCTTTTCTATCAAATCTTATGTGTACACACCTTCCGATCTCTCCGCTCACTGGATTAGAACCTGCTTGTCCCAAAAGTGGCTTGTTGTCCCAAAGGTAAAGACAGTGCAGGATCAATGGCCGCAGAGTCTCAAAAACTGTGTGACTATCGAACGTTCAGATCCAGTCTAAAACCACACGTTCAAGATAGCCTTTCAGCTGTAGGTCTTTCCCTTAATGACATTATATTTTGTGCGCTTTGAGCATGCTTAAGCATGGATATATGCGCGGTACAAGTATGCTATCATTGTTAATATTAACAATGTGTGAAATATGACACTTCCATTCACCTGCGTTAAAGATCAACTCAAAATAATGATAATTCATAAATAGTCACAAGAGCCAGTAAAATAATCAGTAATAACTTATGACAATGTAATAAGCAGGTGGCTGTGTGTCAGCTTGACAGATGAGATATGTTTTGATGCAACAAATAAATTCGACAAAACATATTGAAATAGTCACACGGAACCTCAATTGTACGACTCCAACTATATCATGGGCGTCTATTTATGAGCTACTATCAATTATTACATATAGTGCACTATTAGATATGCTTGACTGAGATTGACAATATTCTTAAAACACCCCTCGAAGGACAGCATAATATCTAGTGATATATCACAAACAGCATATATTGTCAAACAACATTACAATATATAACAAGAAGACAAAGTCATCAATATCCCCCACAATGGCAAAATACTCTTCATGATTATG
>VKKT01003003.1:115987-133812 GCA_008038995.1 Haliotis laevigata | reverse complement strand
ATGTCAGGACGAAAAGGCTTTTTGGAAAAGGTGGGTCTTTAGCGATGTTCGAAAGGTTGAAACTTCTGTCATTTCTCTCAAATGTTGTGGGAGATGATACCATTCTGAGGCTGCAGCATAAGAGAAACGTCTTTGACCAAATTTAACTGTTCTGACATTAGGAATACACAGAAGTCCAATTAAATTAAAAAGAAGCCCCAGGGAGGTGGAAGGTTAAGACTTAATCTTTGCAGACTTACTTTATTTAAAGGCTTTAGCGTCAGAAAATGAACTGGGCGGAAGAAAACATAATATGATTCTGGGATTGTAAGACAGAGCAGTAAGTGTGGTTTGGCGTCAGGTTCATGATGATCGCATTTGAATGAATGCATGTACGTGTACGTCTGTGTGTGTGTCTGTGTCAGTTTTCACTGAAGAGGTCTTTTAGTTCTAGCGCAATGATATACTACACCTTAGTGTAAAATAAATACCCTCTCAGACACAGTTTTCCAAAGCTTTATTTGGATTTGAGCCAAATTAATTTTATCACGATATGTTCTGTCAACTTGAATAAGCTTCATCCTTCAGTGGTTAGGTTAACTGTAGTGATGGACGATTTTTTTATAGGAAATAAAGTAACCTGTATGACTACTAAAACACACACACAAATTCTAGAATAGCTGGACGAGATTTGCCATTTGCATTTTGATTTGAGATCTCAATTGGAACTGGAGCCAATATTCGGTTATCTATCTCTTCATGGAAGCAGGTCGTCAAGACAAATGTGTATCAAGGGTAAATGTTTCGGGCACAAACAGTCGTGATTAATAATAGGAAATGATAGGAAAGACACCATGTCTTCACAAGAGTGTGATCAAGTATGCAATATTTTCCACAACGTGTCTTCTTTTATTGTACAGAATTTGAAATCAAAAGTATTGCCTGTTCAAAAGATTTTTCAACAGATCAGTCAAAGAGAATATCAAAATAGCTCTACGAAACCAGGACATTTAGCTCTGATATTTACAGAAAATATATGAGAATGGTAAAAGTCAGTTATATTCTTAATATATCGATCAA
The DNA here is from genome assembly GCA_008038995.1 of Haliotis laevigata. Classification (NCBI taxonomy): domain Eukaryota; kingdom Metazoa; phylum Mollusca; class Gastropoda; order Lepetellida; family Haliotidae; genus Haliotis; species Haliotis laevigata. The sequence continues at coordinate 132,753 of VKKT01003003.1, read as the reverse complement.
ATCATGTCGACTATCTCGTCGAAGGAGGATCATCGAGTTTGGGTGACGCTGACCCCAGCACTGAATGAAATAGCTTGCGAAATCGCATGCGAATTTATAGATCCCACGCAATCCACAATTCGGAGGGAGCACTAGTGACGGGCTGGATGCGCGCGGACACTCCATCTGGGAGAAAGTAATACGCTTGCTTCCGATACGAGTGTAAAATGCAACTGGAATGATCCCCTATCAAAGGGCTAATGAGAAATTTAAGAAAACTGATAACATTAAAAAATATCCATGAAGCAGTCTGTGCCTAATGAGATGAATGCATAGAAACGTTCAATGGGTAACCACTGAAACCAGATACTAACGTCTACAGATATATTCCAATTGTGGTTTGATAATACTATTGAAATTATCTCGTCGAGGCAAGCTGGATTACAAAACGTTTATCAGCTGTAGAAAATACGTCCATGTGTCATATATTTCGGTTTTAAAGAGTCTTTCTGTCGGTAGTTACTGCTTCACGCCCTCCTTCCACGAGATCCACAAAAGGGATGGAATGATGGAATTAAGAACATTCACAAAGCTCATTCCAATATCTTCGAGATGGTAAACGTCCTTGCCAAGGAACTAAAACTATGTGAAATGCAAAGAGACTGACGTGCAGAAGGCAAAGGAAAGGAAATGATGGTTTGAACATCAGGCATAATGCACTTGAAGATGCAGATGTTTAACATGAGATATCAACGCAAGCCGCAAGGTCAACGCTGCGCAGCATCTTAACTGAAACGGCAATTATTTATTCCTGTCTGTATTCGTATTTCTTTTGTTAATGAAAACGATGGACATTTAATACATTTGTACAGAGAAAACACTTCCTGTCGATGTCGTAAAAGGAAAGAAGCACCATGAAATGCCACTAATACTGAAATAAAAAAACACTACACAGACTGTAACGACAGCCATTGTTATAAGAGCATGAACTTCACATCAAAGAAGTGCTGTTGTCGGAGTTATGCGACCAGCATTATTTGGAAAGCCGGCTTGAACCGCATGATGCAACTGAAGCGTCCTGATCCGGATTAACCTTTCACACAACCCGCTCGCTCATTTGGAAAGCTTTTAGGGATACCGAACAACTAGCATTGTAGTACGAACACTGAGCTCATTTACATCCGTCGGTTGACCTGACATGTCTCATTTGAAAGATCCATTTTTTTTTCAATTTTCCTGAAATCTATTTCGTGGTCTTGACATGACAGACAAGGGTGAGGTAAGGTAAAACAGGGTTTAATGACTCGTTAACTACCATTGCACCTATGCGGGGGGCATTGTGGACGAGCTGGCTAAGGAGCCAGGCTAGTGAGCGAGCTTGCGGTGACGGGATCGAGCCCACCAGTGACCGGGTGTAAAAACCTTCTAGTCAACTTTGCGTGCAGACTCTCTCAGTGTTGTCACAGCCCCTAGTGTACAGTACACAACCCTGTGCACTTAAAAGAACCCACGAATCCGTTGGTAAATGACCAGATGGTGGCTACATGAATACGTCCAAAGACCTAGTTGCGGGTACGTGCAGTAAACTTGGACAAAATACTGTGACTATGTGTCCCCGTCCACCCAGCTGCGAATAGGTACCTCGTAAGGATGGGAAAGCCACATTCACTCGGTGCGCCTAGTGGCTGCAAGAATTGTATGATCCCCAGGAAGATTGATAATACATTGTGCCGTTTGAGACTGACATCCAATGATGGAGCAGGTGATCTGGATGTTGGCGCTATATAAATATAAATAAATTAAAAACAAAACAAAAAAAACCTATATCACGACGAGCATACAAGTCTGTGAGTGGCTGCGTGCACCAATCGGTTTAAAAGTGCAAGAACGCTGAGGCACCCCGCCACAGTCTAACATTCATGCCTCATTTAGAACTGTTATTGGCGTGTATATGACGTAACAAGCTGAATGAGCTTGGTTGTAAAGGCATATTTTGGCGAATTCAATTTGCTTGACAATTTCACCCATCGCCCCAGCAAGTGGATTTTCAGTTGTGCGAAGAGTACATTGTGGCGTCATGACGTCTAATGAAGCCTGCAAGGTCATCTGGGTATGTTCCAACAAACAATCTTGTCGTGCTTTCATGCTTTAACATGGGATTAGAATGGCTGCAGCGTTTAACGAGGGCCTGTATGGATTTTCAGAAGTAGGATAGTAACTCTGGATCCATGTCGTTCTACAACTCGGTGACTGGTGATTCATATAGCTAGATATATTGACAAGTAAACTACATCAACGTCTGTGACAAACATGTCATGTGAATACTTCCATCCATAGCTAACATAAATTGGGAGGCAAGAGTTCAACGCTGACGGTATATATTGAAGCTAATGACGCCGTATCGATTCCAGAGATGCACACGTTTTCAGAAGCCAATCGTCTTAGATCAAACTGGTTATGTTTCGAGAATATTTCTCTTCACATTGTAAATCTATTACTTCCTCACGCAAACACTATCTTTCACTGGAGTCCATTTACACAAACATGAAAAGGATGCTGGGGAGTTCATCAGTTAGGTCATGACCTGTAGTGAGTGAGTATGGTTCTACGGCGCATTTAGCAAAATTCCAGCAGTATCAGGGCAGGGGACACCAGAAAATGGGTTTCACAGATTGTACCCATGTGAGGAATTGAACCCGGGTGAACGCTTTAACCACTAGGCTACCCCACCGCCCCCAGGACGTGTGGTAGTAAAGCCAAACGTGATATTGTAAGACGTTACTCAACGGGATGAACCTCACAAGCATGTCTATTGTGCATAGAAACCTAGAAACTATATAAGAGAAACTGTGGTTCGAATCTGCCTTTACCAGTTCCTTGCACGCCCAGGGATGGTAGCTGGTACGAATGTCTGCAGATCAAACGGCTTGGCCACAATTGCCGTAAGAAAGTGGAAGAAATACTGATATCTTCCCATGAGTGCGTGCACTGCGAATGAGATCAAATTGTGTAGTTTTATATTGTTATTTAACGTATCAGGAATATTTCTATATTCATATTTCTTTGTGTACTAATCATGTTTCATTAGAGCTCTAAGACTTAATATGTAGACTACAAGTGAGCAATAAACATGATATAATGCAAGAAGTCATATCAGTCATCATTATACGTGTCATCAGACAATGTTAAGAACCATATTAGCTGTAAATCTGAAGTCTCAAGCTAATTGTCATACAGAGATAGGATCCGGAAGGTTATCATATGACAGGTCCCTCAGGCTGAGAGACAGCTGAATCCTCATATGATACACTGATGCCGGATCATATTGGTATTAACGAGGATATTCCGAAGCATCACACAACGCTTTTGTGTTTTACGTGTGTTTTGTAGACACATAAGAATGTAAGATGTAAATGTCATATACAGATTAAAGAAAATAGGATCATCTGAATATGTTTCCTTGAATATATATGTGTGTTCGTCCTTCCGTTTATAACAGCCCGTGAAGATCCGGTTTAGAATTGGTCGTAAGAGGTGACTAACGGGATCGGTTGGTCAGACGCGGTGACTTGGTTGACACATGCCATCGTGTCCTAATTGCGTAGATGGATACTCATGATGTTGATCACTGGATTGTCTGGTCCAGACTCGATTATTTACAGANTTTTATCACGATATGTTCTGTCAACTTGAATAAGCTTCATCCTTCAGTGGTTAGGTTAACTGTAGTGATGGACGATTTTTTTATAGGAAATAAAGTAACCTGTATGACTACTAAAACACACACACAAATTCTAGAATAGCTGGACGAGATTTGCCATTTGCATTTTGATTTGAGATCTCAATTGGAACTGGAGCCAATATTCGGTTATCTATCTCTTCATGGAAGCAGGTCGTCAAGACAAATGTGTATCAAGGGTAAATGTTTCGGGCACAAACAGTCGTGATTAATAATAGGAAATGATAGGAAAGACACCATGTCTTCACAAGAGTGTGATCAAGTATGCAATATTTTCCACAACGTGTCTTCTTTTATTGTACAGAATTTGAAATCAAAAGTATTGCCTGTTCAAAAGATTTTTCAACAGATCAGTCAAAGAGAATATCAAAATAGCTCTACGAAACCAGGACATTTAGCTCTGATATTTACAGAAAATATATGAGAATGGTAAAAGTCAGTTATATTCTTAATATATCGATCAAATCATGTCGACTATCTCGTCGAAGGAGGATCATCGAGTTTGGGTGACGCTGACCCCAGCACTGAATGAAATAGCTTGCGAAATCGCATGCGAATTTATAGATCCCACGCAATCCACAATTCGGAGGGAGCACTAGTGACGGGCTGGATGCGCGCGGACACTCCATCTGGGAGAAAGTAATACGCTTGCTTCCGATACGAGTGTAAAATGCAACTGGAATGATCCCCTATCAAAGGGCTAATGAGAAATTTAAGAAAACTGATAACATTAAAAAATATCCATGAAGCAGTCTGTGCCTAATGAGATGAATGCATAGAAACGTTCAATGGGTAACCACTGAAACCAGATACTAACGTCTACAGATATATTCCAATTGTGGTTTGATAATACTATTGAAATTATCTCGTCGAGGCAAGCTGGATTACAAAACGTTTATCAGCTGTAGAAAATACGTCCATGTGTCATATATTTCGGTTTTAAAGAGTCTTTCTGTCGGTAGTTACTGCTTCACGCCCTCCTTCCACGAGATCCACAAAAGGGATGGAATGATGGAATTAAGAACATTCACAAAGCTCATTCCAATATCTTCGAGATGGTAAACGTCCTTGCCAAGGAACTAAAACTATGTGAAATGCAAAGAGACTGACGTGCAGAAGGCAAAGGAAAGGAAATGATGGTTTGAACATCAGGCATAATGCACTTGAAGATGCAGATGTTTAACATGAGATATCAACGCAAGCCGCAAGGTCAACGCTGCGCAGCATCTTAACTGAAACGGCAATTATTTATTCCTGTCTGTATTCGTATTTCTTTTGTTAATGAAAACGATGGACATTTAATACATTTGTACAGAGAAAACACTTCCTGTCGATGTCGTAAAAGGAAAGAAGCACCATGAAATGCCACTAATACTGAAATAAAAAAACACTACACAGACTGTAACGACAGCCATTGTTATAAGAGCATGAACTTCACATCAAAGAAGTGCTGTTGTCGGAGTTATGCGACCAGCATTATTTGGAAAGCCGGCTTGAACCGCATGATGCAACTGAAGCGTCCTGATCCGGATTAACCTTTCACACAACCCGCTCGCTCATTTGGAAAGCTTTTAGGGATACCGAACAACTAGCATTGTAGTACGAACACTGAGCTCATTTACATCCGTCGGTTGACCTGACATGTCTCATTTGAAAGATCCATTTTTTTTTCAATTTTCCTGAAATCTATTTCGTGGTCTTGACATGACAGACAAGGGTGAGGTAAGGTAAAACAGGGTTTAATGACTCGTTAACTACCATTGCACCTATGCGGGGGGCATTGTGGACGAGCTGGCTAAGGAGCCAGGTTAGTGAGCGAGCTTGCGGTGACGGGATCGAGCCCACCAGTGACCGGGTGTAAAAACCTTCAACCGTCAACTTTGCGTGCAGACTCTCTCAGTGTTGTCACAGCCCCTAGTGTACAGTACACAACCCTGTGCACTTAAAAGAACCCACGAATCCGTTGGTAAATGACCAGATGGTGGCTACATGAATACGTCCAAAGACCTAGTTGCGGGTACGTGCAGTAAACTTGGACAAAATACTGTGACTATGTGTCCCCGTCCACCCAGCTGCGAATAGGTACCTCGTAAGGATGGGAAAGCCACATTCACTCGGTGCGCCTAGTGGCTGCAAGAATTGTATGATCCCCAGGAAGATTGATAATACATTGTGCCGTTTGAGACTGACATCCAATGATGGAGCAGGTGATCTGGATGTTGGCGCTATATAAATATAAATAAATTAAAAACAAAACAAAAAAAACCTATATCACGACGAGCATACAAGTCTGTGAGTGGCTGCGTGCACCAATCGGTTTAAAAGTGCAAGAACGCTGAGGCACCCCGCCACAGTCTAACATTCATGCCTCATTTAGAACTGTTATTGGCGTGTATATGACGTAACAAGCTGAATGAGCTTGGTTGTAAAGGCATATTTTGGCGAATTCAATTTGCTTGACAATTTCACCCATCGCCCCAGCAAGTGGATTTTCAGTTGTGCGAAGAGTACATTGTGGCGTCATGACGTCTAATGAAGCCTGCAAGGTCATCTGGGTATGTTCCAACAAACAATCTTGTCGTGCTTTCATGCTTTAACATGGGATTAGAATGGCTGCAGCGTTTAACGAGGGCCTGTATGGATTTTCAGAAGTAGGATAGTAACTCTGGATCCATGTCGTTCTACAACTCGGTGACTGGTGATTCATATAGCTAGATATATTGACAAGTAAACTACATCAACGTCTGTGACAAACATGTCATGTGAATACTTCCATCCATAGCTAACATAAATTGGGAGGCAAGAGTTCAACGCTGACGGTATATATTGAAGCTAATGACGCCGTATCGATTCCAGAGATGCACACGTTTTCAGAAGCCAATCGTCTTAGATCAAACTGGTTATGTTTCGAGAATATTTCTCTTCACATTGTAAATCTATTACTTCCTCACGCAAACACTATCTTTCACTGGAGTCCATTTACACAAACATGAAAAGGATGCTGGGGAGTTCATCAGTTAGGTCATGACCTGTAGTGAGTGAGTATGGTTCTACGGCGCATTTAGCAAAATTCCAGCAGTATCAGGGCAGGGGACACCAGAAAATGGGTTTCACAGATTGTACCCATGTGAGGAATTGAACCCGGGTGAACGCTTTAACCACTAGGCTACCCCACCGCCCCCAGGACGTGTGGTAGTAAAGCCAAACGTGATATTGTAAGACGTTACTCAACGGGATGAACCTCACAAGCATGTCTATTGTGCATAGAAACCTAGAAACTATATAAGAGAAACTGTGGTTCGAATCTGCCTTTACCAGTTCCTTGCACGCCCAGGGATGGTAGCTGGTACGAATGTCTGCAGATCAAACGGCTTGGCCACAATTGCCGTAAGAAAGTGGAAGAAATACTGATATCTTCCCATGAGTGCGTGCACTGCGAATGAGATCAAATTGTGTAGTTTTATATTGTTATTTAACGTATCAGGAATATTTCTATATTCATATTTCTTTGTGTACTAATCATGTTTCATTAGAGCTCTAAGACTTAATATGTAGACTACAAGTGAGCAATAAACATGATATAATGCAAGAAGTCATATCAGTCATCATTATACGTGTCATCAGACAATGTTAAGAACCATATTAGCTGTAAATCTGAAGTCTCAAGCTAATTGTCATACAGAGATAGGATCCGGAAGGTTATCATATGACAGGTCCCTCAGGCTGAGAGACAGCTGAATCCTCATATGATACACTGATGCCGGATCATATTGGTATTAACGAGGATATTCCGAAGCATCACACAACGCTTTTGTGTTTTACGTGTGTTTTGTAGACACATAAGAATGTAAGATGTAAATGTCATATACAGATTAAAGAAAATAGGATCATCTGAATATGTTTCCTTGAATATATATGTGTGTTCGTCCTTCCGTTTATAACAGCCCGTGAAGATCCGGTTTAGAATTGGTCGTAAGAGGTGACTAACGGGATCGGTTGGTCAGACGCGGTGACTTGGTTGACACATGCCATCGTGTCCTAATTGCGTAGATGGATACTCATGATGTTGATCACTGGATTGTCTGGTCCAGACTCGATTATTTACAGACCGCCGCCAAATACATGGAATATTGTTGAGTGCGGCTTTAAAAAACAAACAAATCAGTTCAACATGTAGCGGTTCAATTGTAAGTTTGCAATAATTGATTGCAAATGTTCTAAACAGAGTATCCGATGTCACCTTTGTTTTTATATATCAATACACTTTAATTTCATTCCACGCGATGGTGATATTGCCAGTTGGGACACATGAACTGAAAGAAAGATACACACGACCTGCGATTGAGTATGGATTAATCTCGCTTTGAACAGTATTTCTATAACATCACTGCGTTCCAGTTTGATGTGGAAGGGAAACCCTGAAGTGATGCTGATCTTATAATTAGGTGGAAACCACGAATGTGATGTTGGCAAACCTCGACAAAAACATGTTTTCAGGGAGACTTTGGATTCTAACTTGAGGAGATACCCACGCTCAAATGCGCCACTTTGCACAGCCTCATCGTCAAAAATGAAACAGACAACTTTATGAATGACATGTTTTTGTTTATTGCAACCTTCCGCCCCGTTGATAACATCAACACCCAAAGCAAACAGCAAATCAGCCCTCTCAGATCACCAACATAAATTCCCTACCCATTGTTAAACTCCTACGTTAATTTATGTTTGTATGTTTCACATACCAGGAATATTTCAATATACAGTTCCAATATACAGATATGTGACTTTTACTCTGCCACAAAAAGAAGAAAAACTGCAACCACGTGGAAGAGTATGGCCATAACAGCAATGGAGTCATGTTTAGTTTAGTGATGAGTCACGTTTTTGGCCCTCTTAACGAACGGAATACATCGTGTTTACAGACGTCGTTTAGACATTTGCGTTCAAAACTGCATACCTGAAGTGGACAGGATGGTGGCGAGAGTGAAATGATATGGGCCGCCATCTCCCATACCGGTAGAACAGACGTGGTAGACGTACGCGTCCAGCGCAATTCAACCGCAAAACGTTACACGTCATTCACGTTTATGTGATGCTCTTGATCGACGATTGCGATCACATCAGCAACAGCCACATAACCTCTAACAGCTGGCACGTACATTGCAGGAAGATTTGAACCTGATTGGTTCCATTGGGTCGACGTTCTTGACGCTCCTGGCGGCCATGCAAGATACTGAGTACAAATGACCTTCACCTTGACATTCGATCATTTGGACCGTGATGAACCAAGGTCAGAAAAAATGACTTGTGCCAAATTTGAACAATTTATTTGGATCTGTTGATTATTTATATAATATGTATGAGATTAACTCTTGTGTTGTGGTGTAGGAAAAGCCCACTGAGCTGTGTAATACGTTATCAGTTAGCTGAGTAATTTGCTAATAACAAGAATTTCAATGCGTTATTGTACATTTGGATACCACAATGCAATATTGTTAATGACTAGTAGGACCGATGTGCAGTATTACACATTACAACGACTTCGTTCTGAGTAGAACGTCCGCTACAATACAATGGATAGAGCAAAGAACCAATAACCCGGCGTATGGAAAACCAAATACGATTGTGTTTCATTCATATGGATTAATGTCTGTGTATTTCCATTTATATATATTAATTATTTTTCAATATTGGTGGTTGTTTTGAGTTTTTTCTTTTATCTTTGTGCTTTTCACAGATATACTAATATATATTTTATATTAAAATCGATAAACCAGACAGGGAGGGAGATGGGCAATGAACAATGGCCTATTACTGACATTTACAGTCTGTTTAACGTTTTGGATTTTGTACTCCATGCACACATTTTCGTTTTACGTTCAGTCGACACTGTGTAGCGTTCATTATCTAACTCATTTTCTAATAATCAACTTTTGGCTGAGTGTCACAAACAATGCTGCTATATTTAGTATAACTGACCTTCACAGTTTCAAGTGTGTAATAATGTCTTCATCAATCCGAGCACCTGCAAGCATAGCCGCTACGTTGAACGTGTTGTTCTCATCATCTGATGTGATTAGTGAACGTAGTGAGTGTAAAACATAGCGCCTAACGAAGTTATTCAATGTTAACCCCCTGCACGAATCCTCAACGCCTTCAGAATTCAAGTTAAGTCTTAAATGGTTAAAAGAAACAGCCCGAGGTTGCGTCTTCGTGATATTAGATGCTTTCATGTAATCTATACTTAGCAAAAGACTGTCTAGACCCAGGCGTCCACCTGATCAACGTGCAAACTGACAATATTGCCTTCAGTCATGTGTTCAAACGAAGCTGGCTCTATCACAATGGCAGATCAACCCCTTGTTTAGGGTGCTCTTGATAATTCTGTGTCCGTTTCAATTCACACGAAAGCTAACATTTGAAACAGTGGATGGATTACAAGCGGAAGCTATCTTGACATTTAGATCTTATACTGTACTTGCACACATGTTCGTAAGCTATGTTCACAGTGTTAGATGTGTGGAAGAAATTTCATATCTCAAAATAATGAACACACGAGTAGGAAATTGTTTGAAGGCATTTTGAATATATATAACATATTCAATTTATCAGGATAGAACAGGAGTGTATATAATATTAAGAACATTGCCAAACAACTATTGATTATTAATTACACCATATTTCCGTCTCGTTGCTATAGATACGTTTGTTAAGAGTGGTTTCGTCAGTTAACATTTTGAAGATGGGCTACTATTGGTAATAGCAAGTATATGAGGTGCATAAGCTACATCTCTAATCAGTCTTCGAGCAATACAAACTACATAAATATGGATATAACCCACAGTAGTATGTAAGGTGAACTTTGGAAGTTGCAAAGTCCTTTCCTTGCTGTGAGGTTGCCTTATGTTTCAAACGCTCGCTCGTGAAATCCTTTTTTGTGGTGCCCCCTTTATGATTTTGCGGGGATATTGCTCACCTACCTCCCAAATTAGGTTATATATTCATGTATATTTGTATTCATTTTCAGAGAATGAACATACGCGATGTCTCTGCCCATCGTCCACAGTAAACAACATCCACCATCAAAATAGTTTGGTTTTCTTTAAAAAAAATTGCGGTTGGTTATTTTATATAAATGTGTAACTAGATATTTTCGATTTTTCCTGCACAGCGGAATCGCATTTTAGTGACAGTAACATGGTGATATATGTGCTGCACTGTAGTCATACAGTCTACACATATATGCAAAACAAGGCCGAATAACACAGTGTTGACAGCTCTCCTCGCATAACATAGACAGATGTCTGACAAAGGGTCTTTATAGAAATAACCTTAGGATAGAGCAGTTTAATATGTAGCTTAATAACTATTATGTATAGCAGTGTTATCAGAACCAGTACTGCCTCATGTGGCGATTTTTGTTCTGATGTTTTATCTTAGAACCAAATGCTACAGCACAACCGTTGATAGGCACTAGGTTCCTCTACCGGCATAATTAACGTGGTAGTTAATGTAGAAAGTACTGTGTGCAATTCATAGACCGTTTTCCTGTTGGATAGTTTCCAAACCTCTTCATCAATCCTTCCATACATACATATATGTGCATATCATCATTCTGTGTGTTCGGCTTCCGTTTAAAAGATGCTGCAGTTATACATATTTTGGATTGTAAAGTCTCGGAAAAGTAAACGATTTTTCAGTATGATCGCTAACAGAGTACGGAATTCGTTTCCCTTGGGCGCTACTACCTGTCTGTCATATATATACCACATGAGACATCGTGTGTGCATCGTCACGATATGGCTGAAATATTGCCGATGTGACGTTAAATATTAACTCACTCACTCACTCGTGTGTGCAAGCCAGTGACCTGAGTTACCTTGGGTTTGATTTCCTCCCACAATAAGTGAGAAGGCGTCACGGACCGAGGCACAGTTTAAATCGACACCGAGCACTACTCGTTCATCTCGATATCAGTTTCAAAATAAGTACGTGTAATAGGGTTTTATAAGCTATTCGTCAAGTTCCTTTCGACGTGCCCCGTCTGTCTCTACCATACCTGTGGTATTGGGTTTCAACTTGGGTAAGCATCTTGCAGGACTCACGTTAGGCTTTCCTCCAACAAGAGTTGACGAATTGTGGTACTGTTTTACTCACTCACTAATCTGGATATCAGTTTTACAATAAGCACGTTTGAAAGGGTTAGAAATACTCATCGTCTTGTTCGTTGTTGTCAGCACCAGACATGTGCTGCTTGCGTTTAGCTTCATAGTAAACACCACTCACAAATCACTTGTGTTTAAAGCCTTTGCTCGTCAAAGTCCAAGGCACGGGTTCAATTCCCAACACGGGTACAGTGTGTGTGAAGACCAAGGTCCACAACGCTTTATTAGGCGTCAAAATGTACAGCTACAAAGTAGTATAGTAGTGGCCAGCCCTCATGTCAGAGACCTCTGTCTCAGGGTGCAGTCCCCTCACAACGAAAATTACACGTATATACTGACTTACAGGCAAACTTGTATCCATGTGTATGGTACATGTATGGTCAGCCGGCAGAATCCAGCATCTCATCCATAATGTTAAGCTTCCGTGGACAACCGACCATGCTCTAAGGTTATAATCACAAGCTGCTAAGCTGTATATGGTTGTGCTGATGGTCATTATAATAATGGTCAAGTTGCTGTTATTTCATTTGTCTTGACAGCTCTGTGAAAATTTAGATATACTACTTTAACTTAAATCATGGAACATCCAAACATGTGTATACGTATATCCCTGTTGAAAGCTTTACCCCACCAACGTTCCGACGATATAAGGTATTGTTTAAGTTGGCGTTAATCTGAAAATGACTCCCTCATGGTGTTATCAGTTTTATCATTTTTATCTGATGGTAAGACGTCAGAGGGTTAAACAGTATTTGGATAATATCACGGCTTGTCAATTTGATATGGCCAGAAGGTGACACACATTTAGAGTAGAGCTGAGGGGCTGATCGACCATAGATCCTAATCGGAGCGTCTCAGGACCTCGGACCATCGACCAGCAAATTCAGGCCTAGCTTAAAGATTCAGGTCATATTTAATTACGAAGTACTTGACCACCTGGCCAACATCAACGGACGAGCCAGAAATCCATCATATGTATGGATTATTCTCTTTACAAGCACATTAAAATCTGTTTAGTTTGCCACTTTCTTTTAGGATTCAGGAGTTATTTCGAAAACCAACGGCAGCAAATGTTGCTAGGATACAAGGTATACCTATCGCCAGTAGCATCCGTAAATCTTGTAAAAGTCAAAGATTCAATATGCCAATATGACACATGTCAAGAACTAATTAAATATTACAGCCTTCTCCACATTGTCTGAACGATGGCACAGATATAATCTGTATACAACGTGATCATGAATCAATAGAAACGTCCTTTGAAGATGATAGGTATTCAAACAGAGATGGTTCTAACTTTGAGCAGATAGTAATTGTCTCGTGTTCTTATTCTTATTAGCTTTTAAAACTGTCACACAGGCTGTCATGATCATTTGTGGGACCATGCTCCCCATCCCCGGATCATGCGTGAAAGTAAGGGCTTGCGTAGAGCCGAGACGCTCTCATCACATGATGAAGAGAGAATACGAGACAGGTACTGATGTCACAGACGCTAAATTGGAGGATGTTGGATCCCGGCATCAAAATGGTTTTCCTTTCTCTGTCGGGGATGAGTATCACACGCGTGTATATCAGGCAAATTGAATGGAGAACATTAAGCATGAGCATGTGTTTGATGTGAATTGAAGAACGGCTTGTCTAATGGAATGTCAGTGTAAATGTACACGGGATAAGCTTAGATGTCGCATCGAGAACCCAGATAAGGTTCGTCTTTACAAGATATACGTCTCTGCCTCAGACGAAGTAGCCATACACTATATTGTTTGAGTCTCCGATGTCCGCGTGTCAATCATTTTAGCATGGAGCTAGTGACGCTTTGTACGCCGCAGTCAGTCATGTTCAAGCTATGTCACAGGCGGCGCAAATCGAAATACCTGCGCGAAGTGTACATTTACATTAGAGTTTTGTTTACGATTTCGAACGTATTCTTTGAGAAACGACAATGTGTGGGCTTAAATACTTACGTTACGCGATAAATCTCTTCCTCTCCGCATCACTCTTACGTACGATCAGCATTCCTATTAGTAATGCAATCAGTTATCCCACGATAACTTTTGATGATGATTTCAAAAATCACATATCTCAATTGGTTCAGAAAATTGACAATAGCAGCACTGAGGATTATGATGAGGAACTAGAAAGATAGCTTCTATTTGATGAGATAAAGGGTGCTGTTAAGTCTCTTAGCAAAATCAAATCTCCAGGTCCCGACAAAATTACAAACGAGCAATTCATATATGCAGGTGATGTATTCATTGATTATGTATGTAAACTATTCAATCACATGGTTGAATCTCAATATGTTCCATACGACTATAGGATTGGAATGGTAATATCAATATACAAAGGTAAGAATGATAAAACCGACCATCTATAAAACATACAGGGGTATCACGCTAACATCTTGCCTTGGTAAACTATTTGAAAAGCTCTTGCTCAAACGAATTGAAATCTCGACTTTCCTGATAAGTTACAATTTGGATTTCGAAAAGAGCATGGAGCCATAATGTCTGTATTTACTCTCATGGAGAGTATACAATACTATAACCATAGAGGTTCCCCTGTCTTTACAGCCTTCCTCGACAACGCAAAAGCGTTCGACAGAATTTGGCACGATGGTTCATTCTATAAGCGTCATGAACTTGGTATCAGAGGTAATACTTGGAAACTGTTACATCACTGTTATACTAATAGCCAATAATTTGTTGCATACCACGGCGAGAGATCAGAAATGTACTTGGTCAAACAAGGTGTTGGACAAGGGAGGGTTATATCCTCATGGTTTTTTCTCATTTTTATTAATGACCTAATTGCATCTTTAAGAAGCTGACTGTGGTATCCGTGTCTTTGGTATGAACGCTCCAACTGCCTTGCTTGCTGACGATACTACACTCATAAGCACATCCCCTAATGGYCTACAGGTATCACTTGATATTGTCTCTTCATACGCTTCTAAATGGCATCTAACATATAACCCATCATGTTAAGCAAAAGAAAAGGCTATGATGAAAACGTCCACTGTAGCATTGGTAACATCCCAATCCCCTTATCAGAATCTACCGTATATTGGGATGTACTCTTTACAAGTAACCTCTCAACAAAAACTAGAAGTGAAAAGTATCGTCAGAAAGCAAGACAGAATGTAAACTCACTTAGACCTATTAAACTGAATGATTCTGGCCTACATGCAACCACTTGTGTTAAAACATGGCTCAGAATGATTCTTAAAACTAGTCTCTATGGCTGTGAAATATTACCAAACATCAAAGTCCAACAGGCTGACACCTTTGAACAAACACAAAGATACTTTGCTCGTCTTGTGCAAGGTCTTGGTAAGAAGTCATTATCAATATGTACCATTGCAAAGTTTGGATTATGGTCACTAATTGGGTATATCGATAAATGTAAACTGTTATTTCTTGGGCGACTATGTAACACTGAGTGTAACAACTTTGCAAAACATTTCTTTGGTGCTGCTATTACAACTTCAGTAAAATCTAACAAAATCTGTGATGATCTTTTATCAATATGGGCGGTGGGGTAGCCTAGTGGTTAAAGCGTTGGCTCGTCACGCCGAAGACCCGGGTTCGAATTCCCATATGGGCACAATGTGTGAAGCCCATTTCTGGTGTCCCCCGCCGTGATGTTGCTGGAATATTGCTAAAAGCGGCGTAAAACCAAACTCAGTCAGTCAGTTTTATCAATATATGAAAAGTTTAATCTTAATACATATGTTGACAAATATATTGCTCAAGGCATATTTCCTCCCAAACGTGTATGGAGAAGAATTGTAAATGCTAACTGCACATAGTTATGAAGAACAACTATGGCGATTACAACCTCTCTATCGTTCAAACATGTCATTTTACGCATCAATTCATACTACACTCTCTTATCATACTCTCTGACAAGTGGCATATAAACACCCTAATTACAAATCTTCCTTGCAATTTTGTGTCAAAATTTTATCAAGAGGTAAAATGTCAAAAGAGTGTGCTCTTTGTAATAAACACACATTTAACTATGATTTCCATATGCTTCCCCACTGTGAAAACTTAATACAACAACGAAATGATTTTTTTGCATACTTAATTGATAAATTTGATGTTGAAACTTACGTAATATTTGAATTGCAAGGTGGACAAGATATGTTGTCATTTCTCTTCGGAGCAGAAAACGACTTTTATAACTCTAAAGACTCAACACTATGGGAAACCATACTGTTACGCTTTTCTTTGTATGTATATGACCTGAAACCTCACCTTGTGAATTGTTATACAGAATGATTCTCTTAATGTCACAAATTTCTGTACATATGTCTCTAAACATCCAATTGTTAATATTCATGTACGTGTYSTAATAATATGATGTTTTTGTGTGTAATCTTCGGTAACTACTGGAGGAAATAAACTAAGACTCTCTCTCTCTCTCTCTCTCATGAGAAATTTGTTTACGATTTCGAACGTATTCTTTGGGAAATGACAATGTGTGGGCTTAAATACTTACGTTGCGCGATCGTTCTCATGATAAATCTCTTCCTCTCCGCATCACTCTTACGTACGATCAGCATTCATATTAGTAATGCAATCAGTTATCCCACGATCAATCTCATAATCAGTCTTACGATCTACAACTGTCTTACGTACGATCAGATTTACGATAAGTAGTAAAACCAGTTTAGCTATTATTCTCGCGATAAATTTCATAACCCGTCTTCAGATATAGATAGTTAGATAGATATTCTTTATTTCCTCCAGTGAATGAAGATACAATGTGATATGATATATTTTCATGCAGATCAGAAACAGGGGAATACAGATACTTACAAACAATTTACAAAGAAATGTTTCCAGTTGTTAACAGTTGTACATACATTGGTCATA
>VKKT01003003.1:84006-102863 GCA_008038995.1 Haliotis laevigata | reverse complement strand
CTCTTGAATGAAACCAAGCACTTGATAGCTGGTCAAGGTTGTTTATACTAGAAATCCAATTTTGACATATTCCTAAAATTCTCAATAATGTCTGGTCATACTATAGAAGGTTGACTACATGTAGTCCATTTGACTTTGATGGATAAACCCAGATTATCAACCATGCAAGCCAGTATTTGATATGCCCTAAACAGATTTGTTTGTGCATTAGTTTCACGTATTCATGTATTTGGAACACTTGCAGCAAGGATACTCTATCGCTTAATGACCAAGGTCAAGAAGATTGAAACAGGTCAATTGGCAAATATCTTTCAGGAGTTGCTCAAATTGTGTAATACTTGTCAGTGCCGCAGGTAATGATTGCCCTTAAAACACAGGCATAATGTTTCAGTTTCACACTACCCCATAACGGGGACCTTGTCGAGGATCAGGCTGTGGGTCGTAGCCTGAAGCATGTGGTCAAATGATATAATTAGAATTTATTGAAAACAACGGATTAGAGCTTATGCCGTGCATTTTGTGCCATGACGTCGCAATGCATAGGCGGATCCAGGAGGGGGTGCGGAGTGGGGGGTGCAGTGGTGCGCAGCCCCCTTTTGTCCTGAAAGTTTATTAAATGACCATTGAAACTCTCGTGTAAAATGAAGTGTGCACCCGCACTTTCTCAAGAGTGCACACACACACACACACACACCCTCCCCCTTCCCTATTTCTCAAAAAGCTGTATCCGCCCCTGCAATGGAATACATCATCGGAAAGTAAGTGAGTGAATATTACTTAACGCCGGATCAGATGTTTTGTAGCTCTTCAGCCATCACAGAGCGATTGGTATTTCCTTACCTATATAGTGCCGTAATCCTTTCGTTTAAATCATTCATTCATTTAGTTTACACTTGAGGGATCCTGGTCTTCTCTATATTGTGGATGTATGAGACTTGACACCACTGACTTTAAGTAGTACAGGGTAAAAGCAATGAGAACATTAACGACCTCGTTAACCGTAGCTCAAAACGCTCGGCGCAAATATGTTCATACTAGTGATGGTCCCCTGAACGGTAGTCTTCAAGACACGTTATCCCCCCCGACCCCCATTCCCAGCTAAACCAGGAACTGGATGCAACGCCACACAGTATTTGACCAACATTCCTTTGTCAGTCAATAGTCAATCAATAAGCGTGTCGTGAAAGATTGACTTCAGTGAGGTACAGACATTATCTTAACGTTCCGATCTGTATTCCCACAAATATACATGTTCTAATTCGGTTTACACGCCCCATTATGCATTGGTGAGGCACGTAGTTACGATTTAATGAGCTGCAAAGGATGTCTGTTTAAAGTCAGCCTGAACCAAGTAAGTCCCTGTGGTGACGTAGGTAAGATTAGAGAGGAACATAACTGTTTTGATATCCATCGATATATCTACTTCAGTTGGGTTTTCGAGAACTGAAAGTGATCTTAATGTACGATAGGGGCCTTTGGTGACGTACGAGTAGTGAATTCATATGGAGCTGTAAGGTTATTTATGAGTGCACCGAGTTATATATGTACCTAGGCATTCCTAAGAATACATCTACAGCTACAATTATAAGAATAGTGCGTGCCTATGGTTCAATAAAAGATAACAATGCATACAATTGTCCTTTTTGGGTGAAAATACATTTCCGTATCCGTTTCAGACTATTTGGAGCCACATACGTTCGTGCTTGTAACAGTTTCTTTATCACATGACAAAATGAACAACGGGAAAGACCTCAAGAGTATGTGACCACGTGAGCAATCTAACTGAAAGATGACCACAAAGAAAGTACCAGAATTCTCTATGAAAATAACTTTTAGTTGATAAATGAAAGATTCTTTGATGCTGATGTAACCTATGGAACACACTTCTGTTTGAATATTTATTAACAATGCAAGACGGATTTCATGACTTTATTTTCTAAAATGTTTAATCGAAGTTGGATTTTGGAGAATGATTTCAAAAAATGCATTCATTATTGGCAAAAGCTAGGTCAATATGTGTAGCAGGAGAAATATATACTTGGCCATATTAAGTAAGGAATTATACTTACGAATGTCCAGTATTTGTCACAGTAGACGACGTAAACGGGGCACGTTGTTCGTTCCTCAGTTCACGAAACAGTGATGGAAATCTGGTATCCCGGTCCGCACTTGTCTGGAAGATAAGTCACAAGTCAGACCGCAGGTGAATCCGGGAATATCACTTGTAGATCTAGGTTGAAGCGTCTGGAATAAAGTAGTTTTCAGAATACGACGTCAGTAACCAGCTCCGCACAGCGGAACACTCTATACAAAGGGATTAGCCACGATGTCCAGCGCTTGGATGGAGTAAAGAATACAGGCAACGAGGGGAGATAACTCTAATTCAGGATCACGCTTAAACATTAAACCACCAATCAAATTGCTGCCACTTTTAATTATCGAAGATAAAGTAACAATATAAGCATAAGCATCATATATACTCTCCCCCAAAAAGAAACGCACAGGTAGGTATTGATGTTTGAAATTTCAAATAGATTTCCAAATTAGTGTTTGACTGTTAACATTTCGATCTTTTAATGCTGGTTTGTGTACATGGAACGAATGCACAGCACAAAAACGCATCTTCGGAAATTTTGATGCACGTTTACGTTCGAAAGTGTCAACTTGAATGACAATGACGTGGAGAAAACTGGTTTGCAACATGCACGTGCAGTTCGGCGGAATCGTGAGCAGGGACATTGCCTATATAAGGCCGTTGTGGGTTCAGACGGCCATTGGCATGTTTCAAAGAATAATCGTTATGCCGAGACTCACTGCTGTAAAATCAAAAGATTGCCATCTGACGTCTGGAGGCTTGGGAGTCTCACTCTGCAGTTGCACGTCACCTCAATGTTCATTTGCGGAATCGAACTGTCACAGCAACTGCAACTGCAGTGCCTGGTTTGAGGAGAACGTTGGCGCAAACCATTCGTAATCGTTTACGAGAAGCTGGACTTCGAGCCAGAAGTCCCTATTTTGGCCCTTTGCTGCCATCGACGTCTACGGGTCCAGTTCGATTCTGGAATCTACAAAACAGTGTTTGGTTCAGTGACAAATCACGCTTTCTACTTCAGTGCCGTTACGAGAGAGTACGTGTCTGTCGACGTCGCAATGAACGTTTTGCGCAGCATTGTGTAGGCCAGGTTGACCAATATCGTGGTGGTGTGTCATGTTGTAGGGAGCCATATACTACACGCAGAAATCTACCTTTGCTCCTTCAGGGCAATTTACCTGCTATTTGGTACGGATGCAAAATCAAGCAAGATAATGCCAGGGCTCACACAGCACAAAATGAGAACATTATAGTGCTTTCATGGCCTTCCAAAAACATTCGACCCCAACCCCATCGAGCATTTGAGGGATGACCTCGGCCGACTTGTACGTGTCCGTCAATCAGCGCCCTAGAGCAACTGTCGCAGGCATTGCAAGAGGAATGGAGCAGAATTCGACAAGGCAGAACTCAAAGACTTATTCAGTCCATGCCAAAACGGTGCAGAGTAGGTTTTGGGGCTCATGGGGGCCACAATAAATATAGAAGACAACGCCCAGTTGAAAACGGTCGCCTTCACTTATTGAACCTTTTATGAGTTATACATGTTAACAGACATTTGATCGTTTAGAATGTGAACTTTGGCTGCAACTGATCCAGAATCACGTGTGTTATCTCACTGTAAACATTGCAGATTTAATTCCTATGCGTCTCAGTTCTCTTTGTTATGAGAGTATATGTCGATACTGACACCGATACAAGTCGTTATATAATACGAATATAGTACATACTTCAATAAATACAATGCAATACAATAGCAATCTTACCTAAGGATGTTTTACCACATTCAGTTAACGCAGTTAACGTTTGAAATGTGTTAGTAAACTATTAATAAACATCGATAGCTCTTTTCAATTCTGCTGTTTTCTTTGTACACATTAGTTGCCTGAAGGTAACCAGATTTTTCCATTTAAGATATTGCGAAGGAATATACTTTAGTCTAATATCATTAAAGTAACTACATCTCAGTAAATAATGAAGTTCATCAGCTATTGCAGGGGAGTCGCATAAATAACACGTTCTATTTTCTCTGGTTATGCCCTCCCAGCGGCCGGTCTCAATGGGTAGAAGGTGGTTAGTTGTTCTGAATTTCAGAATAGGGATATAAACATTGGTTGGAAGACAAAAGTAGCGTTCAAATGTTATGGAGTCTTTTATAGTCTTATAATAAAGAGCCTTTGGGCTATTATTCATTAAAGACCACCAACTCTGAGTAAATTAGTCTTCTAAAACTTGTTCTACCTTTAAGGCCAGCCATTCAGTGTTAACACATTCTGGACTTCTGAAAATATTACTAAGACCTAAATGATTTAACGTACATTCGGTAAACTTTAACCACTTATCTCGATAACCATAGTGATAAACCCACACGTTCAACTCTCGCCAAGCTGTATCAGAGGGTAGATCATTTTCATTTGCAGCGCTCATAATGGGGACGATTCGGTGCTTACAGTTCCACTGATTTGTTATTTATATTTACAGATGCTGCCGACCCTTTTATACTTGACATTTATGTCTAAATTATAGCAGATATAATCATTGGGGTTTCAGTGTTCACCTGCCAGTGGTTGGTACACGATGTTTTCATATTTGCCAAAATGTGTGTTAAAGGTCATAGTGATTCACCCATATAAATGAATATGAAGCAGAACCTAGTTAGATAGTCCTTCAGGCAGTTTATTTAAAGGTCATTCAGCTAAAAGCCATCTCTTCCTATATACTGACATAAATTGATCTGTAAAATTTTGTTTGGTTCCATTGTGACCAGAAGGCGCCGAATTTCTAACATCAAAATGACACACTATCAATCCTGTGTTCAAGAACATCTGCGAAAGTTGCTTTGAGTACACAGTTACACACGTACAGAGTCTGACTGATTATACAAGGTGGGCTCTTGTAAGGTTTGAATAATAGATAGACTGATCATGAGATATTTAGCGATAAGAGAAAGTTAATGAAGAAATGTATCATCTTCATTGTCTCCAAAGGTATTGTTTTCGTCTGGTAGTCTTTAAAGGGTATCAATGATAGGTATGTAGATTGATGGTTACAATGCACGTCTTTAACAAATTGCAAAAGTTCTTCGTGGTGTCAACCACCGTGATTCCTGGGTAAACATAGATATGTGCTGCCTGTAGATCTTTATGATTGGCCAAACAAGAAAAAGTTCCTTTGGGCCACGTTTTGTTTATCATACTTATAGTTTTTCGTATAGCTTTTTCAGTGTTTAAGACTAATAGAGCACGGAGTATACAATGAGAGTGAGGTCAGTTATATATTTCAATTTCAATTCTTTATTACGAAAATAGAGTGGGCCATCGGCCCATGACTACAATACAATAATCATTTGTCAAGACGTGCATAAATAAAGATGGGTTGATATATTTATGTTTAAGTTGTTTAACTATCAATACATAGTCGAGATATTTTAGCAGCATAGCTATATAGATGTACATAGATATGTTTCTTAATAATTCACAATTAGAAGTTGACATTAAGATATTGACCCTAGACCTGGTTGAAAGTGTATACTATTTACAAGGTATACGTATATGTTGCCATAGATCCCTATATGATTGAGAGACCAGCTGCGGGAAGAAAGTCAAATATGAAACAGATCGTTGGCTTTTACCACTTAGGAAAATCAAACATAGGATCATAAGAAGGTCATATATAGGATGGGCACCCATGGTTATAGTTTTCTGGTACGTCTGAGCTGAGAAAGAAAACTTTGTGCAGTGGATTGCTGTGACTCAACCACGAGTGCCTAATAACACACCTCCTAATGAGATTTAGTAGGTACACTCTTCCTGTTTTGATAGAAATGTAAAAAATACAGCGCAAAAATGGAGTTTTAATGGACATGCCATCACTGGATTAAACTTAACTAATTCCACAGATTTCCATAAAGAAGTTCAGAAAAAGCAAGAATCGTTGTAATAACATTCCAAGATAACCGAACAGTGCTACTGCAAACCAGAGTAACAGTTCATAATGAATGTGAGTTGCATTATACCTGTACACCTAAATTATGTATTGTGCTGAAAATACGTAAATGGAACATGGAAAGGGGTGATTTAATGAAATAATGTAACCACAATTTTGAGACTTAAATTTAATATCTTAAACTGAGTGAAGCCTTGCATTGTGGCTCGACTGACGTTCTCCTCTTTCACGTTGACAGATTTCGACTGGAAGCAAGAGATGACAAACAGGGGTTGGTTGTTGTATTATATGCCTCATGAGCATCCTTTTGAAACAGTTCCCTTTATTTTGGTAGTCATTAGAAGTATTGAAGCTGGTATAATACTACCCCCTCCCTTGATGACCAAATATCTTTACATATACTCATAACAAGCAAATAGTTCTTTCAAAATTGATGTAATATAGTTGTTACGTTTTCCCAAATACATGCACCGAAAAACAGAAACATATCATTTAGTGGTGAATGTTTTGAGTAGCCTGGTTTACTCAATTCATTGTTGGTCATCATTGCATGCACCTACGTGCTATTTTACCTCGAATTCAGATGAGAGGTTTTGTGTTCTTTGCATTCGATAGTCCCTTAATTCATTCTCATTCTCATTGGTAAAGTGAATGATATGTAAAGAGAACTGTATTCGATTCCTTTTCAAGGGCGGTTTTAACTGGAAAC
Source organism: Haliotis laevigata (assembly GCA_008038995.1). Taxonomy (NCBI): domain Eukaryota; kingdom Metazoa; phylum Mollusca; class Gastropoda; order Lepetellida; family Haliotidae; genus Haliotis; species Haliotis laevigata. The sequence continues at coordinate 96,120 of VKKT01003003.1, read as the reverse complement.
AAAATACGTCTCTATATTGTTGTGTTTTTCAAATCATGGTGCTTCGGTATTCAAACTGCTGTTTTTAGCCAATCTGTTTGTTGGTCAAATGAAAGATATGTAAACAGAATATTAGTCGAATACTTCCCATAAGTGTTTAAATTGAAAAAGAAATACGTAAATATGTTGTTGTGTTTTTCAAAGCATGGTCCTTCAATATTCAATCTGCAGCCAATCTGTTTGTTGGACGAGATGACTCTTATTAAACACATCTGGAAAGGGTCTATCTGACTGATGGGGAAAGAATGTCAAGTGTCTACATCGTTCTAAGATGCTCAATTATGAAAGCTGACGAAGAGGCATGCAATCGGATCCACTCTAAATCATCTGTCTTATCACTGTCTGCCTCTAACACGGTTTCACGAGTGAAACTGCATTGAAAGAAAAACACACTTCCTGTTCCAACGACATGTCGTGTTCGCTCTACATCCGATCGTACGACTGTTAATTGGCCTCTGTTAGATGTGCACCTGAAGCGCTTCCGCTTGAAACTTTGACAAAAATCTTTTGATATTTTTCTGCGGCATAAGTAGATAAAAGACATAATTGATCATAGATAAATCACGCACTTCTTATTTGAAGTAATTGCTGCCTTGATCGAAGGTTCGTCAGGGTGTTCCGGTCATTGAAATCGACCAACATTTCAGATTCATTGAAAACTTGAAACTGACAGTCGTTGAATTTCAATCTCAAGAGTTTTGCTGTTATTGCGTTTTAAATTGTAAAATCGTAAACGTTCAATTAAGGAGAAAATTATATTCTTGTCACAGAACGAAAAACTCCACATTGACATTAAAAAATATTTAAAATACATTTTACTTCACGGAACAACTTTTAAAGTGGAATATTAATCTTTCGATATATCATATTGCAAAAAAATAGCTCAAATGCAAACTTCTTGTTGGAAAGATTTTACAAAAGCATGGAACAAATATTGTAAAAGAATTAATGTAATGATAGACAACATTGATGCCATTTTCCCCTAACCTTTAAGACTCAATCATAATTTTAAAAACCATCTATTTCAGAAGTCACTGGGATGAAAACAGATCATTTAAAACGAAGCATCTGCGTGATGAAAATGGTTTGATGCCTTTTGAAATTTGAAATATACTATTAAAAAAAACCCTCATAACCCAGAAATTTGTTGTGAAAATGTTGTATTTACAAACATGTATAACTCGTCCACACATAAACTTTACATCAGTTTAGAAGAAGGAAATGTCTTTACAACCAAGTGGATAATTTTAGTAAGGAGACGCTGAGCGTGAGGGTGACGACGTAGCACGGTACCGACGTTGGGTCTCCTGTCTCTCAGTCCAATCTCTCTCAACCTGTTCCGTACAGTTTGACCGGATATCCTCCGAAGTCCAGGCACCCTGGCTGCTGTGCTCTCATCCGTGGCAGTACAATCACGCAAACGTAGTACCCAGGTGTACCGTTCTTGGGTTGCAGTGGTGACTCGAGGTCTGCTGTACAGGGACAGTCATTTGTTAAGCCTGTTTGGTTGTAACGAGCTGCAAGTCGTGATATCATGCTCTGACGAACATTCAGACGCATGGCAACAGAAGATTGGTAATCTCCAGCGTGCATTCTTTCAATGGCGATGTTCCGTGTCGCAGCGTCAAGACGTAGTGTCGCGATTTGACATTGAAACTGCTTCAAAACAAATGCCGATTTCCGAAAGTAATCTGGATTTTTATAGCCAGACAGTGCATGCTCTTTGCTGCACGATTGCAACTGGCTGGTGGTTTCTGTTGCGTTGTGGCGATGCCTTTTTAATCGTTGTAAGAAAAGTCATCAAAATCAACAATTGTGTAAAATCATGCTATCACCACTTTAACGATTGTTTGAACACAATAGGTAATTCATAAAATTTTCAAAATACAAAACGCCTATGCGTTTCTTTTTTGGGATAGTATATATAGAAAGAGGAACAAGTCTAGACCATTACCATACTCTTGATGTTTTGCCTGAATCCCGAAAAATTACTCTCAGAAACTAAATAGTACTATAGTAAATGTAATTTCACCATAAATGTTTATCAACGAAAACTTTAAAAGTTATCTATAGGTTCAAGTTTTTTTTCTGTCAAACTTATTATATTTGAAAACAGAAAATGGGAAATAGTGTTTCTCACTGGTTTAAAGGATGTTAGACTCCTTGATCTTTAGTAAAAGGAATTGTTGACGAACATGGGTTGCTGAAGACCAATTCTAACCTGGATCTTCACGGGTCATCAATGAATGAGGAATTGAATTATTATTATTATCTATTGTTGTCTATCTAAAACTGAGACCGTGTAAGCCAGTGAATAAACCAGTTTGCATCGATCCGACTTATGCCATCGGGTCACGATGTCATGCCCCCACCGACGTCATAACGCCTGACCATCCATTCAATTTTAGTCGTTTCTTACGACCTGTACTGGGAACCTGGTCTTATTCCTTGTAGTAAAGTACAGTGAGTTTTTAAAGGATATGTAATAAACGATACTCAAATCAGTTCTGGTTTTGATGCTCCCTGCGGTAACAAGACTCGTCTAGGCATCGGGATAGTCGTAAAAACGACAAAGAACCGAAAATTTGTTTTCACAATTGATTAATTTTAACTAAACGAAATCCCTGTCGAGTGATATTGCAATAACACTTTACAAAGGTCGGATATTTATGATCCTCTGCAAGTGTAGTTGGGGGCACATATCTCCCAGACTTCTAAGGCTGTACAATTATGTCCCTTCCCCGTATCAGAAATATATGACAACGGATTCCATTCTCATTCTAGGTACTGGTATTTCAGCACGAGATACGTGTCTGTGTCTCGAGGTTTGTTATTATGGTGCGACGTGCAGTGACAACTTGTAATATACGACTTGTAGAACCAATACGTAACGATTTTGTTATTTATGTACTTTTTAAGTTGTAAGTCTTTTTAACACGAATCTCGCGAGATTCTCACGTATTACTCGGCAACATTGATTCGTCGATTGAAAAAGAAACGCTAGCCTTAATGACAGTCTCCATATCGCAATCACTAAATAAGAAGAGGATAACACCTAAATAGGTTTGGTCCGCAACTGGTTTCTTATGCGGAACCCGGCTGAAGCGTATCGAGAGCTTGAACAGGAAGATCCAAGGTCACTGAATTGACATTTTGCTTCAGTCGGGCCTCCGACATAATGTCACTCTGAGGTGGACACAGACCTAAGCGATTTGACTGGTTGAGAGCTTGCGACTTCTAGCAGCAATGTGGACAAATCCCATGCCTTACAACTCAGCTGCAACGAACTGTATGCGATTTCAAATCGTTACGATTTGGCTGTATCTTTCGTCCATCGCCAAGCTGAAATACCATGATATAACTGGAATAATGTTCAAAATGGCTTTACACCAAATTCACTCACAAGCTCAACTACTATGGTTTCTTTAGAAATTGCCCTGATAAATTAATGCAGTCAGGCAAGAACTATTCGATGACGTTGTCACCAATTGCATTACTAAATTCATCCATAGTCAATGACGTAGACACTGGTGTCATGACGTCACTGACATAACGGACGATATGGAGAAGTGCGTTTGTACGTGTTGTAACATCTGCCATTCGTATTGACAAAAAGTCTATACCTACGCCTGATAGGTTTCAGTCCGCACTGTGCACTATTCTACCGATGTGTGTGTGTCTGTGTGCGTGCGTGCCTGCGTGCGTGGATGCGTGCCTGCGTGCGTGCTTGCGTGTATACTCTCACTATCACAATACTGGCTGTCGCCCGTGACTACGTTTTACGTTTCCTTCTGTTGTCACTAGTTGTTACATCATGGCGACACAAATGCCATCGTCATTGACCATCGCCTATGACTAAGCACAAGGTTTCATTACACTTGAAGAGCCGTTGACGTCTTATATATATACTTCAGATTAATCAAGAATCATGTGAATCCCGCATCCAGGTCGACAATCCTCAAGCCTCAGAATCAGAAACTTGGAAAGTACACCGTCCATTCAAATTAATATTACAGAGCATACGGCGACCTGTTAAATTGAATGAAGTTGGTGCCAGGCCGCGGTTCTGACGCAAGTGAGCATTCTTCTATGTTTTCTCGTGTCTCCGTCTGTTCTACAAGCGAAGCTACCAAGCTTCTTAAGTCGGGTAGAACTAGCCTTTGGCATGGTGTTAAGATGAAAGAAGGGGAGATCCCCGTCTCTGCAATTTCACATGATTTTAGGATTACGGTCTGGGCAGAGAGCTGAGCCCTTTATAATTTTCTTATCAATTTTGAACTTCTTATATTTCCATGGCAATCTTGCGGTAGTTTCCTGAAGTCTGATTTAACTTCTAATATCATTTCTACTGATGGTGCTTTTGTTGGGATAAGAAATGGTAGAGGGATGTCGTTCTGTGAACGTGCTCCACATACCTTATATTTACAATATTGAAATATGATCCTTTGAATTCCCTGACATACCTGCACCAAGATATATGAAAATATGTCCAGTCCACTCACAGTCGGGAGTTGGAGTGGGTGAATTAGTGTTTTGTCATGGCTGTTTTAGCCCGCAATCAGCTGAATGCCTGTTATATCACAACAACTGATTGAGTCAATATCATAATGAATTTTATTTGCATTGCAGGAATGTCACACCATCAACAGATCATTACAGATCAATTAATATCAGGAATCGAACCCAGTCTTCCGTGTGCAAACACTGTGTTCTTAGCACCCAGATAATCAGATGCAGATTATCAGAAGCATACGTGCAGAAAATGAGAGGATTCTATGCAATGGGTAATGTCAGATCCAAAGTTTACGTATTTGTAACTGAAATAATATGTTTGTACTTACTTTGTTGGAGTTTGTATGTGTAATTGTGGGTGGGTATATGCATATAAGTTTAAACATAAGAATCTGCCATCCCCTGCCGCCAGATGATGTAAGAGGATACTGTCTCAGGGTTTGATGCCAAGTGTGATATACTTATAGACTATTTCGTTCTGATGTACGTCGATAATCATCTTACCAGGACTTTGAGATAGATATGTGAAGCGGAAGAGTGGCAAAGAGTAAACTATGCTTAAGAAGTATGAGTTTTTTCTAGTTCTTTTTCTGAGAGAGCGTTATAGTGTTGTGGCATGAGATTGAACTGCTTGATCTGCCCAGCTAACTGTTCAGCCACTGTTAAGCCACTGTTCAGCCACTATTCAGCCACTGTTGAACCACTGTCCAGCCTCAGTCCAGTTACTGTTTAGCCATCTGTCTTGTGGCTGTTCTGCAACTGTTTTGGTCTATGTGATATTTTATTCTATTATTGTGTTATAAGGAAAGTTTGGAATTACAAAACAGTTTGTACACTCTACCCTTAACATCTGAATATCTTAAGAACTCCCGGGTTACAACCGTATGATTTGCTTCACGTTCAGATTCCATTTCACCTGGAGAAAGAACTACATAATTGATAGGCTGTTCATATCTGCACTTCATCTTACCCACCAACATTGCGTATAAGGTGTATATAAAGAAAGGTTTGAAAGACTATCTCCGTTGCTACTTTGCATTTCTTCAAACATTACGCTGAGACGATGCAATGTGACAAGCCGTTAAACCAATACGTCAGACTAAACGTTTCAGGTTTTGCCAACTAAAGAAACTGTGAAAGTGTATAGCCGGTTTTACTGTCTTCCCATGTTTAACTCGTAGGCTGTAATTCAACTGAAGTACTGCTGTACCTTTTTATGGAAATTAATGGGATGGACGTGCTGGTTAAAACATGCTTTCTCATTTTGAGAACTCATAGTGCCTTCGTTGATTAATTCAAAAAATGTTCGCTGCTGTTTTAGTTTCATCACTTTCGGCAGCAAATCGGACTGAATAGTCCGATGTTACTGTAATAGGATAGGTAACAATTAACTGTTATTCCGACTCAACTACAAAAGAAATGTTTGCTGAGACACTAAAAGCTCCACCACCAACATGAAATCACCCTGAGCTATATGTTATGTTATCATATTCATGTCAGATGTAATGCCATAACAGTGATAATGTTGTGAAAAATATGCCCAACGCCATTTAAAATATTAATTAATTAAAACTTAATTAAGGTTATGTCAGGTTCCTATGCGGAAAGGTGTGACATACCCCATAGGATGCAGTTACAATGTACATGCCAATTAAAAGACCAGTAAATCCTAATTGACATGGGGAAGAGCTTTTGAATTTTTCCTTCTGACAGGCACGGCAACGCAGCTGCTTGGCAGTTAATTACAGGACCTTGGTACGTGCAGTTTCGTCTTTGAACTCCTGACTAATAGCATAGTCAATTGTATGCATGTATCATACAATGTATCCTCTCAAATGCATCTTCCATTTCTGTACATTTTCTGTGTAAATAAATTGCAATGCATGTAAACACGGAATCATTAATTTCCACAAAAATATAATTGTGGAGTGCACATAAAATGTGTACACAGGTAATTCCTATTAAGCTATTCACTACGAGATAATAAAACATTCTGGAAGGACAGGACGTCTCTCTTACTGCTGCGAGCACAACAAAAGTCAGCTTCATATTGATGCATCTCAAATACAGGAAAAACGTTGAAAAGTGAAAGATCGATTGCATGGTGAACGATATTTCCTTACGTAATTACAAAGGATCATTACCATGTTTCGCTTGTTTTGAACATAAAACGATAACATTAGAACAGAAAACAGACCAAGCGTTGGCAAAAACATGCAGCATGTTCTCACATCACTGAAAATGCATAATGACAGCAGGAGAAGCGATAATTCCTCGGATGGCGACATCTGGCTGTCATTGCGAAACTATGTCTTGTTGAAATAATTATTGCAAGCACTGCGTGGTGAAAGAAGCGCGTCCGCATTAAAAAGCGTTAGAATAGTGGATTACAGTGGAAGAACATCCACGCATTAATTCTCAAAGTAAGAAGAAAATAAGCCAATTAACTCTTTTCTTCTGCACAAAGTTTTGTTCTGTGTGCTAATAATATACGATTACGTCGCTACTGTCAAACAGATTTGATAAATCATGTTCTTATTTGTTCTGAAATATTAAAGTAAACATCTTTGACATTCTCCACGTTCTCTGCATTGAATTTTGGAATTTGTTTTGCTTAAAAGGGCATTTTAAAGCGTTCATTTTTTTATTCAAATCAGAGAAAATGTCAACGCCGACGGAAACCTCTATTTATATTGTATCTTATCTTAAAAAACATTAGTTTTATTGGTGAGCAGGGTGACCCAATGCATTATACTTGAGCACAGCAATTATTTTGCTGCGCAGTGTTGCATGCCTTTGTCGTGTCAGGACTTTCTACTTCGTTAATCTGTAAATGCCACTTTGAACGTTATTTTTGTAAATTTAATTAAATTTCATATTCAAGGAAGGATAATTTCCGATAAGCCAATTGCGAGTCATTAATAGAACAACGAATATGAGTGCAAGCCAAGAATCAGGATTCGAATAATGGTCAGCGGATCTTTGCACAAATCTGTCCAGTTGTATGTCAATGTATGTTGTATGTTGAAAGAACGTGTGCAACAATACTAACCAAAATCTTTCTTAATCATCACAGTCCTGGTGACATATCTGAGGAAAATATTATGTTTCGTGAAACATAACTTCTGAACAATACAACACAATCACAAAATAAACTTTAGTATCGAAACGTATGGCCTGCTTGAGGTAGAGCTACATTTACCTGTATGCTTGTATGAGCTATACAATCGGTATACACGTACAACGTATAGATATGTATTCTATTTGAGAACTACCGCGAAGCAGCAATTATGGTCTTATATTCATCCATATAAAAGAAGTTTCGTTCACACTTGGACAATAAATTACGAGTTCCAATTTGTATTCCATATGTCTCTTGTGGAGATTTCCTGCTTCAACGGCAGTGTGTGACAAGCCCTCAGGTCCTTCCCCATCGTTTAGGTCAACGATTCGTAAATAAGACTTCATGTTGCCACAGTCAAGTTTTTCACGTAATATGTTCAGAGCTAGGTGGCAGATGTTCCAGTTGTTGTACCTCTTTGAAGGCATACTTTCTAACTAATTGCCCAAACATAATGCATAACTTCGCAAAGAACTTGGACACATTTCCATTGTGCTCTAAGATGCTAGTTGAACGTGATCTTCTTGATTTCTAGCTGCTTAGTATTTTTTAGCTGATGATATGTTATGACTAACTCCCGGATATTCTGGTATGATTATATTCACAAACAGCTGGCAAATCCTTAGGAACCGTCATACCCACACAGCTGTCATATGTAAATAAATGCCAAACTCTCTTCACTACTCAATGTCAAATTCCCTGTGGATCCTCGTCGGTTAACGTATTGGCCCTATTAGTAATAAGTAACGTATATCAAGTTCTTTTATCAATCAGTTAACTGTTGTGATGCTTACATATGTTATCTGAGGTTTTGTTATCGGGAATAAACTGTTCATGTAGCCATGGCACAAACTGTTCAAGTGGTCAAGGCAGCACGACAATTTGTATGACAAGATGTTGGGATAGATTGGTTCATTCTAATAATTATTCTGATTTATTATCTTCGGCTTGTGCATCAACGACTGACTCAAGTCACCCTGAAAATACATTCAACGGGTTCATCTTCTCTTCAGGTCCATTTTTGAAATGCTCCTAGACATACATAAATGCTTTACATTTGTGATTCCAGATGGTTGAGGGTTGTTCGCGATATTTATGACATATCTGAATAGCTGTCGAAATCAAATACAGAAAAAAATGCACGTGGTTTTATCGTCAACATTTTGTAAGCAGTTTAAAGAGTTTTTGCAGCGACAAGTAGTTCATCTTCAGTGATTGTTTTTCGCTTTACAACATACGTTTATTGGTTCTATTTTTGAATACATGCGAATTGCGCACCTTAAGCCTGCTTTTCACCAAATGTGCAGCTTATTTGGAAAAAAATCCCAACTTAAATGCCGTAAAAGAGACGCTTAATCAAACAACTATGTCTGGTAAAAACATTTGGTACCTGTGAACAATTATATCAAAGACAGCAATCCCTGTGACCAACTTCAGTGCCATTTCAGAGTGAAAACGGATATCTTTTACTTTAGGGAAGGAATGCAGATATAACACTACCCAAAATAGATGTATTTCTATAACGATAACGCCAAAGGATTTCTTATGTCTGAATTCAAGGTTCAAAGTTTCACAAGTGAAATGTCATGACCGAAAAAGGTTTGGGTCAACACCTCCAAGGACTTGCGCAAGGAGACGACTTTAGTGTTATATATAAGCCTCTGATACTAAGACAAGCACACTGTCTATTGTCCATGTATCTCTCCAGATTGGAAKCGGCATCCCTCTGTAGCCGTATGTCACATAGTGACGTCAGAACGTTAAATCCAGTTTATTATTGTATATGAATGATTTGAGGGGATTAGGATTTCGCAAAATGTTCTGGATATATCCACGGGCGGATTGTATAAATAAATCGTGTACGCAATCATACTATGGGGGTGGTGTGTAGGAATCAGGCATTGTGCCCTTCGCGCCTATCAGTTCCTCAAAACGTTCTGCAAAATGCTTCGTTAAATGATATTAATCGCAAGGCTTCTTAGTTGGCATTAGGTCAATCCTTAGCATTGCTAAATATTTCTACAATTAGATGTGTCGATAATAAAAAGGAAATTTTCTTTTTGTGCGTAGATGACATTTTCCGTGAGAATATCCTGGCAAATTCCTCAAACACTTTTTATCATTCCTTCACTATCTTTTTGCCAATTTGTTCGTCGGGAAACTTTTAGAATTCAATCATGAGAAATGTCACCGTCAACTAAATATATGCATAAAGGGCACATTTGCCGCTTTACCAAGAAATTGCATAAGGTAATACAACATTCGGTAGAAGTAAATAATCAGTTGTGGGATATGTGAAGTAGCAATGTGGTTAAAGCGTTGGCTTGTCACCACGTATACAGGGTTCAATTCCCGTTATGGATAAAATAATACCAAGACCACTGACACTGCATTACTACCACCTGTGTCACTACTACCACTATTACTATTACCACTACTACTACTACTACTACTACTACTACTACTACTACTACTACTACTACTACTACTACTACTACTACTACTACTACTACTACCACTACCACTACTACTACTACTACTACTACTACTACTACTACGAACAAAGCTACTCTTATATGTACAACCACTACAGCTACTACTACTTCTATTGTAAATATTATTGCTGATGAGGCTACTACATCAACAACAACTACTACTTCAAATATACCTATTGATCTATAGAACCACAACATTTGCAACTACAAACACATAGAGGGTCGTGGTACAGTCAGTTCAGACGCAGAGCGATGGGCTGAGCTGCTTCCCTTCAATGTCCAAGGACCCTTTGATCCGGATTCGGACTGATTATTCATCATTGTTCGTTTGATCGTTATTATTATCAAAATGTTATTTGTCGAGGATCTGAATCACTTCATGCTTACATTCCCAATAAACTGATATTCCTGGAACAATGTTCAAAGCGGCAATAAAACTAACACATGCACCCACCCACACAGTCACCGTGACCTGTGCCCTTTTCTACAACTGCCACGAGACTTAATCATGCCATTATCACTCACATGCCATTGTTCTCGAAATGGCAGTTATGTTAATACTTAGCCTTGTAAAGAAACATCCAACATCAAAGAGGGATTACACACCCACAAACCAATCAGTTAATTTTAAGGGCCATTCAGTTAATGCAAAAACCGTGTTCAAGTAACAAACAAAATTGTAACATTTCAGTTTGTTGTCAGCAGGGTCGACGTGGAGAAAGACCTTCGTAATTGATAGACTGTTCATGTCTGCACTTCATCTTACCCACCGACATTGCGTATAAGGGGTTATTCAAACATTAAAGGTCAGATGCAACGTAAGACACAACTTTGCAGATTCTGCTACCTTTCCGTATGGACTTACAGTTACAAATTATCAAAAATGCAAATTCAACTTAAAAAGTTGAAAATTAACGCGTTGAAACAAAAATGTTCGTTGCTGTTTTACCTCCCATAATCTAAATGGGCTTCTTTAACTTTCGGCAGATAATCGGGTCTGAGTGCTGTATGGTGTTGACGAAAGAGGCCGATGTTACTGCAATAAGGTTGGTAGGAATTAACAATTATTCCGAGTCAACTACAAAAACACTGCCACAAACATGAAATCTCCCTCTCCTACTTTGTTTTGTTATTAGTTTCATGTCCGAGAGTAATGACATGGCAGTGTTAAGGTTGTGGAAAATATGCAGAACACCACTTTGACATATTAATTAATTGAAAATTGAAAATGAATTTAAGTTATGTCAGCTTACTGTCAGGAAAAGTGTGACGTAGCTCATAAGATGCAGTTACTTTCGGGACCTTGGTACGTGTAATTCCATCATTCAAATCCTGACAAATGCCATATTTAATCAATTGTAACCATGTGGCATACAATGTATAGTCTCTCAAATGCATCTTCCATTACTGTACTTTTCTGTGTAAATTAATTGCAATGAATGCAAACACGGAATCATAAATTTCCTTAAAAATATAATTATGGAGTGCATATAAAATGTGTGCAAAGGCAAATTCTTTTAAACTATTCACGACGAGATAATAAAACATTCTGGAAGGACAGGACGTCTCTCATACTGCTGCGAACACAACAAAAATCAGCTTCATATTGATGGCTGATGCTCTGCAACATTTACATCTCAAATACAGGAAAGATGTTGAAAAGTGAAAGATCGATTGCACGGTGAAAGAGATTTCCTTATGCACATGGATCATTGCCATGTTTCGCTTGTTTTGAACAGAAAACGATTACATTAGAACAGAAAACAGACCATCACTGAAAATGCATAATGACAGCAGGAGAACAGATAATTCCTCGGATCGCGACACCTTGCTGTCATTGCGAAACTATGTCTTGTTGAAATAATTATTGCAAGCACTGCGTGAATAATATAGCTGTGAAAGAAGCATATCCGCAATAAAAAGCGTTAGAATAGTGGATTACAGTGG
>VKKT01003003.1:73295-83949 GCA_008038995.1 Haliotis laevigata | reverse complement strand
ATGTTCTTATTTGTTCTGAAATATTAAAGTAAACATCTTTGACATTCTCCGCGACGTCTGCAATACATGTTGGAATTTGTTTTGCTTCAAAGGACATTGTAAAGCGTTCATGTGTATTATTCAAATCACAGAAAATGTCAACGCCGACGGAAACCTCTATTAATATGTTTCTTATCTTAAAACCTTTAGTTTTATTAGTGAACATTGTGACACAATACACTATACTTGAGCACAGCAATCATTTTGCTGCGCAGAGTTGCATCCCTTTGTCATGTCAGGACACTCTAATTCGTTAATCTGTTAATGCCACTTCAAACGTTACTTCAGTAAATTTAATTAAATTTGAAATTCAAAGAAAGCTAATTTTCGATAAGCCAATGGTGAGTCATTGTGGAATGACGAATATGGGTGCTAAAAAGTCAAGAATCAGGATAGTTCTGGTGACATATCTGAGGAAAATATTGATGTTCCGTGAAACATAACTTCTGAACAATACAACACAATAATGAAAATAAACCTTATTATCAAAGTACGTAAGGTCTGCTTGAGATAGAGCTGCATTTACGTGTGTGCTTTTATGAGCTATACAATCGATATCCACGTACAACGTAAAAATATGTATTCAACATGGTGAAAACTACCGCGAAGCAGCAATTATGGTCTTATATCCATCCATATGATAAAGTTACGTTTATATTTTGATAATAAAGTACAAAATCCAATTTGTATTCCATATGTCTCCTTTGAAAATTTCCTGTTTCAGTGGCAGTTTGTGACAAGCCCTCGGGCTTTTTCCCATCGTTCAGGCCAAGTATTCGTACATTAGATTTCATGTTGACACATAGAAGTTTTTTATATAATTTGTTCAGAGCTATGTGGCAGATGTTCCAGTTGCTGTATCTCTTTGAAGGCATACATTCTAGCTAATTGTGCAAACATAATGCATAACTTGCGCAATGACGCTTTCAAAGAACTCGGACACATTTCCATTTTGCTCTAAAACTATAGTTGAAAGTGATCTTCTTCATTCCTAGCTGCTTGTTATTCTTTAGCTGATGATATGTAATGACTGTCTTCCGGATATTCTGGTATGATTATATTCACCAACATCTGACAAATCCTTAGGATCTGTCGTACCCACAAAGATGGCATATGACTCATGTGTCAAATGCCCTGTGGATCCTCATCGGTTAACATTTTTTCTCTTAGTAATGAGTCACGCATACCAAGTTGTTTTTATCAAACAGTTAATTGCTGTGATGCTTACATATGTTGTCTGAGGCCTTGTCATCGGGAACAGTCACAGACTGTTTACGTAGCCATGGCAACCAGACACTTTGCATGGCAAGTGGCTAGGATATATTGGTTAATTCCAATACTGATTTATTATCTTCGGCTTGTGCATCACTCGAATAACTCCGAAAATACATTCAACAGGTTCATCTCCTCTGCTGGTCCATTTTTGGAATACTCGTAGACATACGCAAATACTTTAAATTTGTGATTCCAGAAGATTGAGGGTTGTTCGCGATATTTATGACATGTTTGAATAGCTGTCGAAATCAAATATAGAGAAAAGTGCCCGTGATTATACCGTCAACATTTGTAAGCAGTTTGAAGAGTCTTTGCAGCGACAAGTAGTTTATCTAGTAACTGCCAAGTCCGTGTTTGTTTTCGGTTTACAATATATGTTCATTGGTCCTGTTTCTTGAATACACTCCGATTGTCACACCTTACGGCTCCTGTTCACCACATATGTAAACCATTCCGAAATATGCAGCTTATTTAATACAAATCAACCAACTAAAGTATCGTAAAAGAGACGCTTAATCTAACAACCATACCTGATAAACATTGATTACCTGTGAACAAATATATCAAAGACAGCAGTTGGTCCCTTTGACCAACTTTAGTTCCGATTATTACGTAATTATTACGTAGTATTACAAATGTAGTATTACGACCACTACATTTGCAACAACAAATACATAGAGGGGTCGTGGTACAGGCACTTAAGACGCAGAACGATGAGCTTAGTTGCGTCCCGTCAATGTCCCAGGATCCTTTGACCCGGATTCGGCCTGATTATTCATCTTTGTTTGTTTGCTCGTTATTATCATCAAAATGTTATGTGACGAAGATCTGAATCACTTCATGCTTACCTTCCAAATAAATTGATATACCTGTAACAATGTTCAAAAAGGCAAAACAAATACACAAAAGCAGCAATTATGGTCTTATATCCATCCATATAAACGAACCTCTTTTTATGCTTTGACAATAAAGCAAATGTTTCAGTGTGTATTCATATGATTCCAGTGGAGATTTCCTGCTCCGGCTTCAGTGTGTGGCATGCCCTCAGGCTTTTTCCCCATTGTCTAGGTCAAGGATTCGTAAATTAGATTCCACGTTGCCACAGACAAGTTTTTCACCTAATTTGTTCAGAACCAGGTGACAGATGTTCTAGTTGTTGTACAATTTTTTAAAGGCATACATTCTAGCTTATTGCCCAAACATAATGCATAACTTCGCAAAGAACTTGGACACATTTTGCTCCAAAACGACAGTTGAACGTGATCTTCTTGATTTCTAGTTGGTTAGTATTTTTTAGCTGATGATATGTGATGACTAACTCCCGGATATTCTGGTATGATTATATTCACAAACAACTGACAAATCCATCGGAACTGGCTTACCAACGCAGCTGTCATATGTAAATGAATGTCAAACTTAAACAAATGCCCTGTGGGTCATGTTCGGTTAACGTATTGGCCCTATTAGTAATAAGTCACGTATACCAAGTTCTTTTATCAAACAGATAATTGTTGTGATGCTTACATATGTTATCTGAGGTCTTATAATCGGGAACAGGCACAAACAGTTCCTGTAGCCATGGCAACCAGAAACTTTGCATGACAAGTGGCAACCAGACACTTTCCATGACAAAGGGGCGTAGTGGGCGAACTATCTAAGGCGCAAGGCTAGTGATCCAGCGAGCTTGATGTGCCGGGATCGATCCCACCTGTGACCGGGTGTAAAAAGCTTGGAGTCAACCTTGGAGTCGCAACCCCTAGTGTGCAGTACACATGCCTGAACCCACGAATCCACGTGACCACGTGAATATGTGCAAACACCTAGTTGCGGGTACAGCAACTTTCAGTAAACTTGGACAAAGTACTTTGACTGGAGCTGGAACTCGGCGTTAAATAAATAGATAAAGAGACATAGAAATAGAATACATTGACTCATTCCAATTTCTTATCTTTGGCTTGTGCACACTGGACTGACTCGAGTCACTCTGGAAATAACATCTTCTCTACTGATCCATTTTTGGTACACTCCAAGACATACATAAATACTTTAAATTTGTGTTTCCAGAAGATTGAGGGTTGTTCACGATATTTATGAAATATTTGAACAGCTGTCGAAATTAGATGTAGAGAAAATTACACATGGTTATATAGCTGTTTGAAGAGTCTTTGCAGCGACAAGTAGTTTATCTTGTATCTGTCCGGTCCGTGTTTGTTTTCCAGTTTACAATATATGTTCATTGGTACTATTTCTTGAATACACTGATTGTCACACATTACGTCTGCTTTTCACCAAAGATGTAAATCATTCCTATTTGAAAATATATCCCAACTAAAATACCGTTAAAGTGACGCTTAATCAAACAACTGTACCTGATAAAAACATTGAATACCTGTGAAAAAAAAATACAGTTCCGATTTGACATCACACTGATGTAATTATTCCTTGATGCTATCAAGTACCATTTCAGGTTGAAACAGGATATCTGTTAGGAAGGAATGCAGATAGAACACTACCCAAAATAGATGTATTTCTTTAACGATAACGCCAAAGGATTACTTGTATCTGCATCCGAGGTTCAAAGTTACACAAGTGAAATGTCATGACCGAAAAGGTTTGGGTCAACACCTCCAAGGACTTGCGCAAGAAAACGACGTTAGTGTTATATATAAGACTCTTATACTAAGACAAGCACTGTCTATTATCCATGTATCTCTCAAGATTGGAAGCGGCATCACCACGGCATCCCTCTGTAGCCGTATGTCACATAGTGACGTCAGAACGTTAAATCCAGTTTATTATAGTATATGAATGATTTGAGGGGATTAGGATCTCGCAGAATGTTCTGGATATATCCACGAGCGGATTGTATAAATAAATCTTGTACGCAATAATACTATGGGGGTGGTGTGTAGGAATCAGGCATTGTGCAGTTGCTCAAAACTGTCCTCAAAATGCTTCGTTAAATGATATTAATCGCAGGGCTTCCTAGCTTGCATTAGGTAAATTATCAGCATTGCTAAATGTTTCTACAAGTAAATGTGTCGATAATATAATCTAAATATTCTTTCTGTGAGATAATACCACATGACATTTCCCTACTAGTTTCCTCAAAATGATTCCTTACCATTCCTTCACTATCTTTTTGCCAATTGTTCCTTAGGGACACTTTTAGAATTCAGTCATCAGAAATGTCACCGTCAAATAAATATAAGTTTAAAGGGCGGATTTGCCGCTTTCGTGTGGTAGCTTTAAATGAAATCGCATTACGTATTACACCAGCATTCGGTAGAAGTAAATTATCAGTAGTGGGATATGTGGAGTAGGTCTGTGGTTAAGGCGTTGGAATGTGTCATCAAGTATACAGGGTTCAAATCTCGTAATGGGTAAAATGATACCAACACAACTGATACTGCATTACTACCATGTGTGTCACTTCTACTACTACTTTCACAACTACTACTACTACTACTACTACTACTACTACTACTNNNACTACTACTACTACTACTACTACTACTACTACTACTTTTTATATGTACAACCTCCACAACTTCTATTATTTCTACTGTTACTGTTGATGAAGCTACTACTGTAACAAGAAGTACTACTTAACATATACCTTTTGATTTATTACAACCACTACATTTGCAACGACAAATACTAGGAGGGGTCGTGGTATAGTAGGCTAAGAACCAGAACGGTGGGCTGAGTTGCGTCCCTTCAGTGTCCCAGGATCCTTTGATCCAGATAATTCATCTTTGCTTGTTTGCTCGTCATTCTTATCAAAATGCTATTTGTAAGATCTTAATCACTTCAGGTATGCATTCCCAATAAACTGATACACCTGGAATAATGTTCAAAACGGCAATAAAACCAGCACATTTACCAACCGTCCACTATAACAGTCATGGTGACCTGTGTCTTTTTCTACAACTGCCACGAGACTAAATCATGCCATTATCACTCACATGTCATTGTTCTCGAACTAGCAGTTATGTTAATACTTACCCTTGTAAAGAAACATCCAACATCAAAGAGGGATTTAAACACCCACAAACCAATCAATTAATTCGTAAGGACCCTTCGGGTTAAATACAAATACTGAGTTAATGTAACATGAATTGTTGTATCAATTCAATTTGTTGTTAGCAGGGTCGACGTTGGAAACTCGTACACAAAGTGTTCACATGCCGGGATCGGAAGAACACTGGACTCTCATTTTCGTTCATTTCAGTCATAAAAAACAAGATCTGACAAATCCCCTGCACGAAATACGTGATCAATAAGCTGAGTGAGAGGCTTAGATTCTTCTCGTGGGTGTAAAATACCTAATAGTATCGATTAGCATCAAAGTCAAGGTTTTTCTCTCCTAAGGAAGCTTGCTCCCTAAAAATGAGAATCGTGATCCACTGACAGACTGACCAATAACCAGATTGATAGTTAGCTACATAAAGACTGAATGTCACAGAGCTGTGCTCATGGGGCCAGGGTGTCATTAAACAAGAATACAATAATGGTAGAGAACGCGGTAGACGTTCACAGTTATAACTATCAGATAATTGTATCCATAGAGAAAAACTAATTTACCCTAACACTCATCAGTGATTGATAAATCGGATTACCAGAAAAAATGGAGTATGGAAATCCATATTAACTATTAAGAGTTTAGCTCAACATCACCTGAGGGAACTTCACCTGAAGCCAAGGGAACTGCCCTGTGACAACTAGCTAAAGAAACCCTAGTAGAATGATGATCAGTGAACGGTGCAACAACGGCTGAAGGTAAAGACACATGACTTTTAAGCCGTGTGCGCGGCCGCCGTAGAGGACAGCCTGTACTGGGCAGAATTGTCATAGCCTGCTGGAGAATCCAAGTGTGTTTCCAACCATAGGGATCGTCCGAATATCAAATTTACTCACCGCTACGGACGATGTTAGTCTTAAAATAAAGTGCCAAACACGCCATCCAAAGGAACCACAACAGATTTAC
Source organism: Haliotis laevigata (assembly GCA_008038995.1). NCBI lineage: Eukaryota > Metazoa > Mollusca > Gastropoda > Lepetellida > Haliotidae > Haliotis > Haliotis laevigata. Next base: position 77,645 of record VKKT01003003.1, on the reverse strand, counting down.
ATTGAGATATATATAAATGTCGTACATGGCCGTTAACATATGGGAAATATGTGCAAGTGCTTGATAATCCCTACAGTGCGTGAAAATCAAAGTTACAAAATATTTTCAATGCATGGCTCACGGAGCAAATATACACGAGAGAGAGGACGTATATTTCAAATACATATATTATAAAGGTATGATATATACAAGACAGTGAAAGATTCCTAGTCACCAGTTATCTTGCAATGAATGTGCAGGACTGCACACCGACGACCGACGGACTTTGCCGAACGACAAAGGAAGACGGACAATTAAAGGGAGAATTTGATTTTCGGTGACAGGACCCTGACCAGACTGGTTTTACGACCTCATGACAAAGGGATGAGCATTCACAACGAGGAAGGATCAAATAAAACTGCCGAAGTTTCGTTCCAATAAAAAAATTAAATTGGTTTTCTTATCTATGGTTTGATTTCGGTAATAGAATGCAATTTGCCTGAGGTTGAACAAATCTAAATTGCTGTTAGATAAACCTAGGCAACACAGCAGGTTATCATAATAACACTTTAAACGCGAAGTCGTCCGGGCGAGCAGACATTATACATGATCTAAATTAATGTTGTTGTGTAGACTGCCTATTAGTTCAGGCTTTTTCTCCCGAAGGCAAGGTATGTCATTGTATATCACTAAACATTTTAAAAAGTAATGTGTTTTATTCCCTCGAATGAGAGATATTGAAATCCATTGTTTAAATGTACACATTGAAACGTATTTAGATCAAACGCCTTCAAATCCACATACCGTGTGTTTAACTTTACGGTCTTGTTGCTATTTTCAAATCTCTTCATTCCACCTAATAACAACTCTATATGTATTGGAACGCCCAAGGGACTTATGAAATACCAATGGATCAGGTATTGAAGAACATTAAGCAAATATATTTTAGGACAGCAACGATGAAGTTTTGCATTGGGATGGTATTTCCCAACTCCATTTCACAAACAATATGGAAGAAAATATAGTTAAATGTACTGTAATGTAGAAGAGTTTCGTTAAGTGTGGTAATTGCATAACAAAGTAACCATAGACATACCGCTAAAAAATACAGGGGAAATGGGATTGAAAGTAGACGGTAAACGCTTGAATATCGAGCAGCTGGGATATCATGTCTCCAAGCATATTAGGCAGGATTTTCCATGAAATGAGTTTGCAATTTAGACAAATTATATCAGAGGTAGGCAGCATGTGTGTTCATTATAAAACCTAAAAGCAGCCTAACTGTCTGCAAAGCAAGAGACCATCCACCTCATCGTCGCCAGAGCTTTGTCAGATGAGTCTAGTTAGTATGTACGTTCATGTCCACCACATTTGGTTACGTCTATCTTTGCGTGGGTTATATTCCAGATCGTAAGACAGGAAGTTCAAACAACCTTGCTAAACAGCCTGTAGCCTTTTAAGATAATAACGTTTAAATATATTTTTGCGATACAAGACGACAAACAAGTAACATGAATATTGCCTTTCATTACAAATCAGTTGTGTTCTCTTCTTACGATATCTGAATTATAGGAATATTGGATAATGATTGTTTGTTGTTTAACTCCCCACTCAGCAATATTCCAGCTATATGTCGATGGTCTGTAAATGAGCGAGTCTGGGCCAGACAACCAAGTGATGAACAGCATGGGCATCGATCTACGCAATTAGAATACGATGTGTCATTCGGACAATGAAGTGATTGTATGTGTAGAAAGTGCCTCGTACGTTATTTCAATCACTTTTGTAAAACACCGCCATTGGCCATTTTTCACTTTAGTCGTCTGTTATAAGCAAGTACACATTACAATAAACCATTTGATTGCCTGAGTTTTTTTCTTGGAATTGAATGAAACCTAAAACATGCGGATATATTGTTGTTATGTGTGTTGCGTATGATGTTATTGAGCAACGAAATGCAGACATACCAGTCCTATCAATAGGCGTAATGGTATCAACGTAGACTTATGTGATTATAAATGTATCACCTTTAACATTGTACTGTCAAGATGTCACATGGATCTGAGTTCGGCTTGATGACATTATCATATTATCGTAATACCAGCAGTAAGGAATTCGCACAGCCTCAGTTTAAACCACGAACACATATCTACACAAACCTTTCTGAAATAAGAGTCAGCACGGAAGACTTGCCTATCACTACCTCTCAACAGACCCATGGACCAGTCATTGTGGCTCGACAAATTCCGGTGTACGCCGTCATACTCAGTAACAACTTCCAATTACAATAGTTGCTGAAAATTGTCAGCGTATAACTCCAGGTTCATAGTCCCCATCTCAGACGTGATTCAATGAATGAGTCGCGATGCTGAAGAGGTATTTACTGATTAGAAGATAGGAAGCTTCAGTGATTAACCCTCCTCGCCTAGTCCCTTTTGGGATATGGTGGATTGGGTTATATTATTCCATTTGTCAGTGGTTTACGAATCGAAAGGGCTCTTTGTCTGTGGTGGAAGTGACCACTCAAAGTATTTCATGAGGCTTTACATGTAAGTAGCTAACAAGACAAGAACTTTACACATACCCGTGAAGGCCCGGGTTAGAATTGGTCTTTAGCAAACCATGCATGTTGTAAGGGGCGACAAACAGGATCGGGCGCTCATGCTTGCTTACTTGGTTGACACAATCATGTCATCATTACAATTGCGTGAATCGATGCTCATGCTTTTGACCACTGGATTGTCTGTTCCAGACACCATCATTTACAGACCGACGTCTTATAGCTGAAGGATTGCTGAGTCAATCAATAAAGGGTCACTGATCCAGAGCGATTCCTTTTTCGCGCCAGCACTTAACACGACGTCTAGCTGCCAGATGGTCCCTCGACTGTGACGGACAGGGGGACTGGGCAACTGTCCACCCTGGCAGAATTTTTTCAACCTAAACAATGAGACAATGAGAACGGTGGGTGCCCATCCGGTGCCGTTATTTGAAAATATTCCCAGTAGTTCTAGTCTTATATTAAGAAAGTATCCCGGCAGTGTGAGCTTTTTCGAATTTTTCTGATGCGTGGATGGTATGATGACTGATCCAAACTGATCTGATCCAAATACGCTCATCACACGCACTTCCCTTCAATACAGTGATGATATAAATATTCGATTATTCTTCTTATTATGTAAGCATATTTTTCCGGCTACCTGATTGGTCTAGAGCCGGTCACGTGACCGTCGACAGAAAAGCATATTGACTCCAACCCAGGTCCGACCAAACGTCATATTGACTTGAGTTACTAAAAATAGATTTTGACGTCAAGCTATGACATCATTCTATTGTTTACATGTCAGTATTGATGCCATAACGGTATTGGTTTGTAGCGAAAATAAAATTACTTTTCTTGACTAAAAGTCTCCGGTCAATATTGCTTTTGCGGGTCCATAAAAACAGGTAATGACCTCATCACAAGTCTATAATTGTATGATGTCATCGGATCCGTAATGGGGTGTAAAAAGCAGCGTAAACTCACTCAATCACTTACTTTACCAACTATCTGCTTCAGTTTGTTTCCGACTGTATTGCCAAATGCAAAAGTTAATCGTGACTTTTCTCTACCGTATATGAACCAACTGTATTCGCTTACGCGAACATTTACTCTTACTGATGAAGAATAGGATTGTGTTCGGTCCATTTTGACAGTCGATTCGAAGTTACAGCAATAGTGTGAGTCATATAGAATAATTATATATCATATGATGATATGACTTCAACACCCCAACAAATACGTAATGAAAGACAGCTTTGACGTCTAATTTGCTGTTATGCGATATCACGAAAGTACGTCGAGAAAGCTAATTACGATTATTTATCTTTGTTTCTCTCCATACAATACATTGTTGCCATACGTTATCCGTCCCACTGATCATGCAGGTATCAACTAATGACATTATCGATACTATTTGTAAGTAAATAACAAGATAATGCATGGATATAGCATTGTGATATTCAAATTAGTGTTCTATTTGGTTTGGATGACAATATTTATTACCCTTTTAAATAGACGTAAATCAGACGTTTATAGAAAATGTATCCTCACGGATGCAAAACGAGGCTATAAATATAGACACTCGTGAATCAAATTCAAAACGCCGTTATTACCTATAGATCACGTGAAAAATGTGATTTCAGTATTTACCATATTATTAGATAGTTGTTGTTTTTCCTTCGGATTAGAGTCATGCCCAAATAGATATATTGTGTAATTCCGATGTCTGTGCCACATGCCAAGAATTCAACAATGTCGTAGCAGTGATGAGGTGAGGTGAGGGGAAATTGGGTTTAACGTCGTGCTTGAGAATATTTCGCTCATATGAC